>JADRCD010036205.1:0-11428 GCA_019843815.1 Montemys delectorum
AGGTGTGCGCCACCACTGTCCAGTATAACAGGGTATTTTTAAGCTTTTTTTTTTTTTCACATTAAGTACACCAGAACTGGCATCAACCCTTTTTTTGCAAAGTGTTGGTAGAGCAATAACTGAATATCTTTAAAACCTCATATCCATAGCACATCACTATCTGACATTATATTCACATGGCATTTCATTGCTTATGATCTATCTTCCTTTCATACTCTAAGATCATAGGTTCTTGGTGTCTGAAGGGCAGGAACTTTGTTTTCTTCGTTCATGCATCCTAAACACCGATCAGCACCTGGCACACTGGCTGGCTCCGAAGCTGCTTCTTCTCATGTATCAGGTGTGTGATTGTAGCCGGCGACGCAAGGAGAGTGGTGGTCCTCCAGAGACGGAGTCCTGGCCATTCAGTGAGTGACTGGTCAGTTGTAGACATTCTTCTGGTCATATAAGAATTTAAGGAATTAAACTGCAGCTCAGTTTAGCTAGGATTGCCCGCCCAGATCTGCAATCCAGAAATTGTACAGGTGGGAATGCTCCTTCCCCAGTGTTAAGCTATAACTAAGCTGACAAGGTCAACTGAGCACTTGGAATAGAGGGAAACTGGAGCATTGTCCCCATTCTGGGAGAAAGCATTACACAACTTGTGTAGGCGTGCCTATATTTCCAGAAGCTACAGTAGCCATCACATGTAGTTAATGCTTTTAACATTTTAAAATGTATTTTTAGGGTGGGTGTATGTTTCTGTGCACGCGCACCATGCATGTGGAGGTCAGAAGACAACGTTATGGAATGGGATCTCTCTTTTCTACATTTGCATGGGCTCCAGGGATTGAATATGGGTTGACAGACTGGCACAGCCAGCGCCTTATGAGGTGAGCCATCTCACCGGCTCCTAGAAATCTTTTCTGTGTAGGAGAACGCAGGTTAGGTGAGGCTAACAGTTGTTCAAGTCCTGCTGGATGCCAGACAGTCTCTGCAGACTTGCTCATTATGTTTTTTCCCTTTCCACCGTGCAGAAGATAAAGGAGGAAAAGAAAGCATATTTTAGAAACAGGAAATCAGAGATCTTCTATTCTTTTCTGAAGCCCGGAAGTAATTAGTCTCATAGCCCTGCATTATCTCCAGATACCATCTGCACAGGATTTCCTGTTTACTCCTTACACCAGCATTACAACAGGCCTGTTTAGCCACCTCACACTATGTCAATCACTGAGACACTTTTTTTTTTTTTTCCAAAACAGAGTTTACAGGACATTCAAGGGTGGAAGACCCAGATTCTCAAATCTGCCTCCCCAAGTATACGGTTTGGGGATATTATTGGAAAAAAGGGACTGGGCTGATTTAAAGTGTGAGGGAGAAGTAATTAGAAATGAAGTCGTCAGTGGTCTGAACATTTACAGTCAGTTCCCCATGATACTTCACAGGGCACACACTTCACAGAAAAACAGTATCATCTGAGGGTGGAGTTCTGACGTTCTGGATACCAAAGGTCACCAGCCCAATGCTATTGCAGGTCCAAGTGAAGTGCCGATGGTTTCTACAAAAGTGGCTTAAAACGTCATCTAGGCGACTGTTTCTACCATAGCCAATGCTTCAGATCTTCAGCATGTATGTGGAGACAACATGTTAGAGACAGTTCTTTCCTTCTGTCACGTGGTTCCCAGGACTCAAACTCAGGCTTGGCAGCAAACTTCTTTACCTGAGGAACTGTCTTGCTAGCCTAGAATTAGTGGTATTTTTCTGTAAGACAGTTTTTTTTTTCCTTTACCATTTAGAATTTATACTTCATAAGTGTTGAAGGTTTCCTTTTCTTTTCTTTTTATTGGAGATTTTCTTTATTTACATTTCAAATGTTATCCCCTTTCCCGGTTTCCCCCCCAGAACCCCCTATCCCATCACCCTTCCCCCTGCTTCTATGAGGGTGCAGTCCCAGCCACCCACCCACTCCCACCTCCCTGTCCTCGATTCCCCTACACTGAGGCTCGGGCCCAAGGTCTTCTCCTCTCATTGATGCCCGACAAGGACATCCTCTGCTACTGCAGCTGGAGTCATGTGTCAGAGAGATGGCTCAGCCATTAAAAGCTAGGCTCACAACCAAAAATATAAGACAGTTTTAAAAAATGTTTTGTTTTACGTTTTTATGTCTACCTGTGTTTTGCATATGCCTGTTTGTCTGTGCACCACATGTGCACAGTACCCGAGGAGGTCAGATGAGGTTATGTTGAATTCCCTGGAGTTACAGGTGGTTGTTAGCCACAATGTGGGTAGTAGGAATGGTCCTCTGGAGCGAAGCTCTTAACTGCTGAGCTATCTCTCCAGTCCCAGAACTCATAGATTGGATTGCTTGGTCACCAAGGAGTGGCACTATTAGGAGATGTGGCCTTTTTGGAGTAAGTATAACCTTGTTAGATGAAGTGCGTCATGGGAAGTGGGCTTTGAGGTTTCAAATGCTCAAGCCATGCCTAGTCTCCCCACATCCTCTCTTTCTGCTGCTTGCCAATCCAGATGTGGAACTCTCAGCTCCTTCACTAACCTCCTGTCTGGCCCGATATTGTAGCCTGGCTCAATGGCGGCGCATCAGCAACATGTCCTTCTGCTTTTGGGTCCAGCTGGAGCTCTGTCTGTGGACGACCAGGTCGGCAGTCTCAGTCTCAATCTCTCAGCACGACCACAGCATCTCTGTGAGACTCCGGGAGTGAGTGAGTTTCGGTGGCCAGCCCAGGGTATTTAAGCTACTTTTAGCCAATCACAATTAAGGCATTCACACATTACTTCATCGGGCGTTTACCTTACTTAAAGTTTATCATAGTCACGCACACACTCTAGGCTTGGTTTCCATGGTTACATTTATCCACGGTTTCCTTATCTTGTCCCTTACACCTATCCAGCTATAAATCCTGTGAACTACAATAATGACTGGGCCAGTGAGATATGTTCACTTCGATATATCCAAGTGATGCTAATATCTTGGAGGTAACCAACAGCTGTCTGATTGGACAAAAGGACCGCTCAATAGGAAGTAACTCATGATGGATACTGTAAACCCATCTAAGAATCTGTGGATGAAGAGGTTATGGATCCTGGAGGAGAATGAACTGCTACCAGTTTACTAAACTTATATAATTTCCAATGGCTTTTTAAATACTTATCTTATACTCATGGGTAAGTGCTGCTCTCACCCATCTCATTAAAGAAGATTCTTTTTGTAGCAGGTGGAGGCTATTCAAAATTCAGAGAATAGGTGACTGTGGCGTGTCCCTCCCTAAGAGCCCCTATAGCCAAGGCTCGGGAAACATCTTGGAAGCATGGTTTGAAAGGTTTTCAATGTCAGACAACCAGGGACTGCTGTACAATAACATCTTCTGCACACAACAGGGATGTTGTATCCATGAATTCTCAACAATATGGCTACATTTACAAGAACATACCAATCAATGGGAGAAGGGTATACAAGGCTTTTTACCCCTGGTTGAAGAGCTACAGGCAGTTGATGGTTGCTGATGGAGGAGAATTGGTTTTTGCCAGGGGCATGGCCACAAAAATTTGCCTATGCCCAAATAGTCAGCCCTATATCCAAGTAAATATGTAAATATGAGCACCACTAATTGGACTAATTGGTCTCAGTATGTTATAATAGATACATAAATAATATATATGTGTGTATATATGTATATGTATATATACACACACACATATATATGGAGAGAGAGAGAAAGAGAAAGCAGCATGAATTTGGAAGAGATAGGGGACACAGGAGTTGAGGGAGAGAAGTGGATATGGTGAAAATACATTGTATTCATGTGTGAAATTCAGTTTCTAACTGAAATAATAATTGATAAAACAGTAAAACCTCCCACAGAACTACTTAGTTATTATGTACACACGTACATAGTTTTACTAAACACTGCCAAAGTCCTTTTTGTAAGGGTTATATATGGATTTTATCTGTCTGTCTGTCTGTCTATCTATCTGTCTTTCTGTCTATCTATCTATCTATCTATTTTTACTTATTTATATCACATCCTGTTCACTCCCTCTCCTCCCAGTCACCCCTCCCACAATCCTTCCCTCCATCCCCTCTTCTCCTCTGATCTGGTGGGACCCCCCCTGGGTATCCCCCAACCCTGTCACATCAAGTCTCTACAAGGCTAGGCTCATCCTCTCCTACTAAGGCCAGACAAGGCAGCTCAGCTAGAAAAACATATCCCATGGTTAGGAAACAGCTTTTGGGATAGCCCTACTCCAGTTTGACATTCACATGAAGACCAAGCTGCACATCTGCTACATATGTATGGGGAGGCCTAGGTCTAGCCTGTGTATGCTGTATATGTTTATGTTGGTAGTTCAGTCTCTGAAAGGCCCAAGGTTAGTTGACTCTGTTGGTCTTCCTGTGGCTTTTATTTCTCCCTCTCTTTTGGAGACAGTCTCTTGCTATGTAGTCATAGCTGTTCTGGAACACAGGAATTAATCCTCATGTATGCATCTGCATGCACATACTAAGTTTCTTCCTATACTTGCAGTTTTCTGTCTAAAATACTACAGATTATGACAGATACAATGTATATAGCAACACAAAAGCATTCAGATGATGGTGTCACTGTTTTGGGCAAATCCAACTGATTTGCCTTGTAGACTGTCCTTAATATATCTTCAACTGTGGTCGAAGTAGAATTAATTGCTGTCTTTTTAGCCCCATCAGTAGGGCATTGCACCAGGGCTTTAACTCTGGCCCTTGTGGTTGTTGACTGTATCACTTTTTAAGCCCAATATCTCTTGGTAATAGAAAGGGAACCATCACACCAGCTCTACAGGATTATTGCTCAGTGAGTGACATATCTAATAATAGATATGATACAAAGCATTTAGCAGGATGCCAACTCAAAAAGAGTGGTGATTGCTAGTAGTATGGCCTCTCTGAGAAATGCTACTTTGTTCAATTAACTACTGAGACTTTGTGGTCAGTGAGTGACTTGCCAGTCGTTGCTTTGACCTCTTTCGGATTCCATGTGTTTATGTGCTTGTGTCCAAAGAAAGATTTCAGTTTTTGAAGTCAGAGAAAAAAAAAAAAAAAGGATTGCCGATATACTGATATGGATAATAAACAAACAAACCCAGCACTTACTCTTTATAGAGTACCTGGAAGCTCACACTAAGCTAAGAGGGTTGGTGGAAACACCTGGCCTGAGGGCAAAAAGCAAAGGGATCACGGTATGAAGTATTCCCTTGTGATCCATGCTCATGACCTGGGTTACATACACAGATAGTGGTGTGCTGTGTTATTCTCCTGAAGTGTAAGAAGACTGTAAGAAGACCAGTCGAACGAACCTAAGAACTGCTCACGTGGGTCCTTGGCAGTTTAATCATGTGGGAAGTCTCATTGGTGAAGAGTCATTGGGGAAGTCCTGGTGCCCAAGGTCTCACTTGATTTTTTTTAATTTTTTTTAAGATTTATTTCATTTATTTTATGTATATGAGTACACTGTAGCTGTCTTCAGACACACCAGAAGAAGGCACTGGATTCCATTACAGATGCTTGTGAACCACCATGTGGTTGCTGGGAATTGAACTCAGGACCTCTGGAAGAGGAGTCAGTGCTCTTAACTGCTGAGCCATCTCTCCAGCCTAGACCACTAGTTATTTAATGTCACTGAAAAGGGGAGCTACAATGGTAAGTGAAATAGGCACAATGTAAAAGAGTACATATGGAGTGATTATAATCCTGTATAATATGTTTTAGGTAAATGCTTTCTTTTGTATTTAAACTGTACTCAAAGAAACATATCCATTTTCAAGGAATATATTTGAGTCAGGGAGTGAGGGTCAGGCAGATGACACACATAGGGTTGTTCAGTTCACACATACACTTTTTTTTTGTCTTGTTTGAAAACTTGTAATTAGGAAAATATATCAAGATAGAACTTTGGAGCCAGGGAGATGGCTAAGCAGGTCAAGGGGGCTTATTGCCACGCAGCATGACATTTGATCTCTGGAAACTTGCAGAGGTGGTGTGGGGATGTGGGGTGTAGAGAAGGAGTCTCTGACCACCAGAGCCAGCAGAGGAGGTCACCATGACTAAGTAGCCAGTGTTGATTCAAACTTCAGGCTCTGTAGAATGACTGAGAAAATCAAGCTTATGATCAGGCCCTGTGGGAAGATCTGGTGTGGTCTCTGCCACAGACAGAGCAAAGGTCACCAGACTGTTAACGGAATCCATTCCCAGACTTCTGGGACGAGAACAGGATATGCATTCCTTCGCTTAAGGGAACAACCCTGCATGCTTAACATTTGCGTTTACTCTACTGCTAATCTGAGACCTCCTTGCTTCCTATGGAACCCATAGGGTGGAAGGAGAGAAGCAGGCAACTCCTACAATTTCTCCCACCTCTACACTCATACACTGAGACACAAGTACATCCACATGTGCATGCGTGTGTGCTCACACAGACACACACACAAACACACAGAGAGGAGAAACAAATAAATGTAAAAAATGTAACCTAGCTGAAAAAATTATGAAATTATATACATATATTATGTTTTAGAAGTGTGTACATAATACATTGACTTGTTGGGCAAGTTATGTCTTGATTAAAAAGAATATTTTGTTAATATATCTTTGGGTGTGTTTCTGTCTCAAACCTCATCTAAAATAGTCATGCAGTTTTTCTCTTTAGTTCAGGCAGGAAGTGGATATCTACTTTGGAGCTTAGAGACCGTGGAAAAATCTTGTGTTTAGAGAACCGCTGCCAGTGGGTTGTAAATTCTGGACAGATCTGGTTTAAGTCAAGAAGTCTAAGCCCCTCCCTCTTCCTCTCAGGTTCTGTTTGAAAAGCGTCGGTCTTTCAGAACTGCAATTTTGATTCTGACCACCAGGTGGCATCTGTCTTCATTGTCCCTAATTAAAGGACACAAAAGGGTGTGTGTGTGTGTGTGTGTGTGTGTGTGTGTGTGTGTGTGTGTGTGCGCGCGCGCGCGCGCGCACGCGCGCCCATGTGTGCAATTAAAAAGCAAATACTTGTTGTAATATTTAAATCAAATTACATATGGTTAAAACAAAAGAAAACCTCAACACTCCTCCCCAACCCAAAATAAAGAAATCAGTAGCAAAATCCATAGTTTTGGTAACAGAAGACAATGCAACAATGGATCCAGGTGGAAAGGAGGACCAGCGTTTAGTTTTTAACTTCTAAACAAGCATACCTCCCATTTATCTCAAAAATATTTTGATAATAAGCTGTATTGACAGGATAAATGCTTTACTCTAAATATAAAGAGCAAGATTCCAATGACAATAACTTATAGCTAGTTAACAGCATTTTCATATACACCCAACTATATATATGTATATTATATATGTGTATATATATATTATATATATATATATATATATATATAATGCTTCCCTAAAAGATTCCTGCTAAAAATCAAGTGTATTTAAATGGGTCTTAATGAGACTTTCATGATATGAAAACTATTTCAGGAAGCAGTGTGACAGGGCTATAACAGCAATGCTGTCATTAACAGAAGTCACAGAAAAGCATATTGCTGTTCCTTCCACGAGCAACAGCTGCACTGCAGGAAACACAACCACGTGACCCACTGAACTTCATCCACATCTGTAACATCTTTACCCAGTAGAGAATAAGTCATAGATCTTTTTGGTAACAATTCCAAGTACTTAACGTGCAGTTTCACATTACATCACCATGTTTGCCTTGTTTTCCAAAACCAAAACAATGTATTTTTCTCCAAAGTGAAATAAGCTGTCCATATTAAAAAACACAACCTATGTTTCAGAGCTAGAAAAGATTATTAATATTACATAATGTGACCTCTAAAGTCCAGAATATTGAAACAAAGTCCATGTATGCATCCGGTTTGCTTTTTGATGCAACATTAACTTTATTGAAGTGGAAATCACAATTTTATTTTTTCAGTCAACAAAGCAGACACAAATGTTTTCTACACAGTTACCACAGGAGATTAAATTGAATGTGCCAAAATATCCAACTTCAGTTGATATTTTAGCATCTTGAAGAAAATTAGAGAAGGGATTTCCTTGGTTGGTTTCCATGGCTTGAAAGGTTAAAAATGGAGAAAAAAAAACCCTATAATAACAAACAGCACCATTTTCATCCATATGTGAATGGGGCATCCCTTCTCTGTCTTGGGACATCTGCCAAGGGAACATACTTAGAGACATATTTAGATGATGCCCCCTTGTTCAACTCATCTGAGTTCTAGTGGCTGCCTTGCACCCTGACTTGTTGGTCTGCAGCAACTACCATTGATTCTGTTGCCATAGATGTTTTGTAGGGGACCATTTCCTTGGGAATGTCCCTTTCTGCTCTTCTTTTCTCCTTCCTCTCACCCACTTCCAATTCAGCTCTCTTCAGTGGTTTCCTTGGCTTTCTTCTGGTTGTGTATGCGAATTCAGTGACTGGCAGACTAGGAACTGCATGCTTGAAATTTCCAGTTAATCTACCGACATCTAAGGATCGGTTGCTGGAAGCCATCATAGTATCAGCAATGGAGTACTGTCTGGATTGACTGCACCATCTATAAAGGAACGTCATGGGGCCCCCACTCCTTCCTTGCGGTTCTCCACCCTCTTGTAAACTGACTAGGTAACATCTACACAGGCCCACCTTCTGAACGTCCACTTGTCCGTTCAGTCTCAGTTACTCCAGCTTGAGAAGAGTTCTGATTATGTTCAATTCTTCTTTGCTGGAATGTCATCAGAGTCTTTGCCCTGCCCTTTAGTGGCCCTCTCTTCTTAGGCTTGGGCTCTATTTTAGAGTCTTGGTCATTGTCACCGTACCTGTCCAAGTCATTACTACCATTCTGTCTTGTATTTTCTGCTGAGGAAAGAAGGTGGTTGGAGAAATCTTGATTCTGCTCCTTGTTCCTTCAGTTTCAACAACTTTTTTCCCATTTAGTTCCCTAGTTGTTCCCACAATAGGACTAGGACTCACCCTGGATTTCACAAGCCAACTCAGAGGTTTCATGTGAGTTCAAGGTCAGCCTGGGTCTGCACAGTGACTTCCAAGACAGTCAGAGCTACACAGTGAAACTTTGCCTCCAAAAAGAGCATGTTATACTCATTGTTTCATATAGTATTATGAATACAAATAGCTTCAATAAACAAAAAAGGGTGCCTGGAGAGATGGCTTAGCATTTAAGAGCACATATTGCTCTCTCAGAAGATTAGACTTCAATTCCATGTATCTACATGGGGTGGCTAGCCCAGAACCACTTACAAGTCCAGATCCAGGTTCTGAGTCCTTTGACCTTCACAAACACCTACTAGCACACATACACAGACCCCCAACATGATTTAAAAATAAACAAACAGGCCGAGTGGTGGTGGCGCACGCCTTTAATCCCAGCACTTGGGAGGCAGAGGCAGGTGCATTTCTGAGTTCGAGGCCAGCCTGGTCTACAGAGTGAGTTCCAGGACAGCCAGGACTACACAGAGAAAACTTGTCTCGAAAAACCAAAAACCAAAAACCAAAAACCAAAAACAAAAAACAAAAAAAACCCCCAAACAAACAGAAAGTTGATTGTGAAAAAAAATCATACATAAGCCAATGCACAACAGAATCTTATGCAGCTAAAAATAAAAATAAAATTATGATATTGTTCAGCAAAATGAAAGGAGCTAGAAATGATTATATCCAAGTTGGGCATATGCTTCCAGGCAGAGGCAGGAGGGTCTTTGTGAGTTCAAGACCAGTCTGTTTGGCATAGCAAGTTCCAGGACAGCCAGGCCTACATAGAAAGACACTGTTTCAAAACAAAGTCTCAGGACAAAAACCACATTTTTAAAAAATATGTAGAGCTTAGATCTTTGTGTGTGTGTGTGTGTGTGTGTGTGTGTGTCTGTCTGTCTGTCTGTCTGTCTGTCTGTCTGTCTGTTAGTCATGAAAGCAGAGAGGGCATTATGAAAAAGGAGACTAAGGGAGGATTGAAGAGGAGAGAAGACAAAAGAACAAAACAACAAAACCAGAAGTGGGGTTCCTGCGAACAGGAGCTGTAAAAAGATCAGCAAACACTAGAGTATCATGGAAATGCCATAAAGAAACTCATTACTTTATCAGTTTTAAAACATGAACAAAAAGTATTGAGGCCTGCCCTGCCCCAGCATAGCTGTAGCCATTTTTTTCCATGCTTGTTAGCTATTTCATATTGTTGCTGTAACATGCCTGCCAGTCATTGATGCAGAAAAATAACTTGAAGCAGAGCAAAGTCCTACTGATCAACATTCCCTGTTATGTTCTGTATGAAATTTGTTAATCTTAAGAAATTCCACAAAGCTTTACATAGAACCCATCAAATTAAAGATCATTATGAACTGCCATGTCTAAAATGGCTTGAGTCAGAGCTGACCACCCAGCTGACCACCCAGTAGTACTTCCTGCACCTGCATATGAGCTCATTGTGGATTTTTGTGGGGTTTTCCCCCCTCTATGAGCCTGCCCTGAGAACAAACTGATACCACAATTAGGATCCCGAGTCCTTTTTTGTGGTCCTGAATTTCAGTCTTGGAGTGTGCGTTCAATAAACCATTCTTGCTTAACTGAGATTACTGTTCATATGGTTTGCGTGGCAATTCCTGAACCCGAACAAAAAGGAACCGCAGCAAATGATGCTGCAGTCTGGGGATACAACTCGGCAGCAGTGTACTTGCCTTGCATGCATGCATCAATCCCCAGAACCGAAAAGAAAAACAGAAGATGATATAAAGTGTGCTTCTTTGTTTGTTTGTCTGTTTGAGATGCTGGGAATCCTTCCTTGTGTTAGATCAGGACCATGGAGCCACATTGTCAACCACAAGGAGTATTTTTGTTTGTTGAATCAGGATCTTATTACGTAGTTGTCCTGGAATGTGCTACGTAGACCAGGCTGGCCTCAAACTCACAGAGTTCAGCTTGCCTCGGCCTCATGAATGCTTGGATTAAAGGTGTGCACCACCATGCCTGGCTGATGTTTTTGAGACAGATCCTTATTATGTGCTCCAGGCTTGCTCTGCTGCCTCTGCCTCCTGAATACTTGCACCTCCTCCTACCTGTCATCCTCAGACAAGGTTAGTCGATCTGTCTATACTGTAGAGAAGGTTCTCAGGGAGGAAAAATATAGTTTGAGCTGCCCATGTGCCACAACCTTCTCAGCCTTAATTTGTCTCTTGATAAGACTTGTGTAATGTCCTACCTAAATTAAGTTAGAAGATTGAGGGCTGGCGAGATGGCTCAACAGGTAAGAGCACTGACTGCTCTTCCAAAGGTCCTGAGTTTCAAATCCCAGCAACCACATGGTGGCTCACAACCACCCGTAATGAGATCTGACACCCTCTTCTGGTGTGTCTGAAGTCAGCTACAGTGTACTTATATTAATAATAAATAAATCCTTAAAAAAAAAAGTTAGAAGA
>JADRCD010036210.1:0-13503 GCA_019843815.1 Montemys delectorum
CACACACACACACACACACACACACACACACACACACACTGCCACCAAAACCAGGAATTAACAATCATTGATCATTAATAGTTCTCAATATCCATGAACTTAATTCCTCAATAAAAAGACGTGCAAACAGAATGAATGACAAAACAAGAGTCCTCTTTATGCTGCATACAAAAAACATATCTCAACATCAAAGATAGGCATTATCTCAGAGTAAAAGATTAGAAAAAGTTTTCTAAATAAATGAACCCAAGAAGCAAGCTGGTGTATCTATTCTAATATCTAACAAAATAGACTGAAAACCAAAATTAATTTTAAAAAGATGGGGAAGAACATTTCATATCTTCAAAGAAAAATTCTACCAAGGTGACATTTCAATTTTTAAAATCTATTCCACAAAACAAAGGCACGCATATTAGTAAAAGAACCATTACTAAACCTTACACCATACATATTAACAATGGGTGAAATCATTACTCCACTCTCAACAATGACCATTTATCTAGCCAAAAAGTAAATAGTAACATGTTCTAAGCCAAATGGACCAATGAGATAACTACAGAACTTTTCACCCAAATACAAAAGAATATGACTTCTTCTCAGTACCTCACAGAACTTTCTCTAAAATGACTACATACTTGGTCACAAAGCAAGTCACAACAGATACAAGAAAATTGGTATTACCCTATGTATCCTACCAGACCAACATGGATTAAAGCTGGATTTCAAAAACAGGAACTACAATAGTCTATAAATTCATGGAAACGAAATGACTCTCTACTGAATCACTACAGGGTCAATGCAGTATTAGTTTTCCTAGGATTCAATGAAATTGAATGAGGAGCATGCTCAAATTTATGGGACACAATGATAGTGGAGCTAAGAGGAATGTTCATAGCACTAAGAGCCTACATAAAGAAATTGAACAAACAGCATATTAGCAACTTACCAATACAGCAGAAACATCTTGTAGTGGCTATTCCTGGTTATCAACTTGACTATATCTGAAATGAACTACAATCCAGAATTAGAAGGCTCACCTGTGGCCCTAATCTGGAGGCTGAGAGATACAAGTTTCTGACCTGAATCTTGGCATGAAGACCTTGAGAAATAGTGGCTATGAATCCCAGAGGATTAACATAGAAAGCTCTATGAGTTCAAGATCATCTGGGGTTAAAGGTGTGGTGGCATACACCTTTAACCTGGGCCACACCTTTTGCTGGAGACCCATATAAGGACATTGGAAGAAGGAAGGCTCTCTCTGCTTCGCCTGTTTGTCTTGTGGGACTGAGCAACTGCTAGATCCTTGGACTTCCATTCACAGCTGCTGTCGACCATTGTTGAGAGTTGATTGTTGGGAGTTGGACTACAAACTGTAAGTAATCAATAAATTCCTTTACTACATGGAGACTATCATAAGTTCTGTAACTCTAGAGAACCCTGACTAAGACACATCTAGAACACAATACTTAATCTTACTACTTAGTCTTCTTAAGAGGATTAGAAATAATCAAACTGAGAGCTAGAATCAATAAAATAGAAACAAAGAGAACAATACAAAGAAATGATGAAGCAAAGTTGATTATTTGAGAAAATCAACAAGACAGATAAAACTTTACCCAAACTAACTAAAAATTGGAGGGAGAATAAACAAATTAACCAAATCAAAAATGAAAAGGAGGACATAGCAACAGACATCATGGAAATCCAAAGAATCCTGTACTCCACAAAAATAGGAAAATCTAAATAAATGGGCAATTTTCTCTATTACAATTACCAAATTCTCTATAACAATTACCCAAACTCAATAAAGATCAAATAAATCTTATAACCTAAGAGGATATAGAAGTCATTAAATGTCTCCCAATCTCCCCCCAAACAAAACAAAGCCCAGAGCCATATGGTTTTAACACAGAATTCTGTCAGAATTTCAAAGAAGACCTAATTCTAATATTCCTTAAATTATTCCAAAGAAGAAACAAAAAGAACATTGACTAATTGATTTCATGAGGCCATAGTCACCAAAACACATAAAGACTCAACAAAGAAAGAAAATTACAGACCTTAGGAACATACAAACAAAAAATACTTAGAATACTCTCAAAGTGAATCCAACACATCAAAAAGATCATCTACCATGATCATTAGAGTTCATTACAGAGATACAAGGATGGTTCAGTATATAAAATTCAGTTGATGTGAAGGATAGGATTAAAGACCTGAGGGCCAGCAGAAAGAATGGAAACAGGCAACCTCAGAAGGTAGGAGGTTGGGAGACCCTGAAGAATACACCAGAGACCTGGGAAGTGAGAGACTCTCAGGAATCAAAAGGAGGGATCTTAGATAAAGGGAGAGGGAACTAGCCTACCTCCAGAAAGAAGACAAGGCATTGAGTGAGGGAGGGAGTTCCCGTCACAGTCTAAACTCTTACCCATAATTGTTCCGGTCTGAAAGAATTACAGAGATGGAAATGAAGAGGAGCCTGAGGAAAAGTAGGTCCAGCAACAGGCCCAAAGTAGGATCCAATTCAAGGGAAGGTCAAAAGGACTGACACTATTCCTGAGACTATAGAGTGCTCACAAAAAGGGACCTAGCATGACTGCCTTCTGAAAGACCTAAGAAGTAGTTGAAAGAATAAGATATAAGATGCAGATATTTGCACCCAACCAGTGGACAGAAGCAGCTAACCCCTGTGGTTGAATCAGAGAAAGGCTGAAAGAAGCTGAGGAGAAGGGGGACCCTGTAGGAGGACCAGCAGTCTCAATCTGGACCACCAAGATCTCTCAAATACTGGACTACCAAACAGGCAGCATACACCAGCTGATATGAGGCCCCCAACACATATACAGTAGAGAACTGCTGGTCTGTGTTCATTCAGAGATGATGTCCCTAACCCTCAAGAGACTGGAGGCCCCAGGGACTTTAGAGATCAGGTGGGGTGTGGGGTGGGGGTAGGGGGTGGGGATGGGGACATCTTCGTGGGGAGATAGGTTGGGGAGGTGATGTGGGATGTGGAATAGTGGGAGGGTGGATGGGGCAGGGGGATAAAATCTGGAGTGTAAATAAATAAATAAACTAATTAATTAAAAAATCAGTTGATATAATCTATCATATAAACAAACCAAAGGAAACAAAACCACATTATCATCTCTTTAGATGCCCCCCACCAAAGCCTTTAACAAAACCCAACACCTATTTATGATAAAAATCTTGGAGAGACCAGGAATACACAGAACATACCTAAGCATAATGAAGGCAGTATTCAGCAACCCTATAGAAAATGTCAAATTAGATGGAGGGCAACTCAAAACAATTCCAGTAAAATGAGGAACAAGGCAAAGCTGCCCGCTTTCTCCATGTATATTCAATTTGGTAATTAAAGTTTTAGCAACAGCAATGAGACAAGTGAAGAAAATCAAAGAGATAATTTCTCAAAAAAGAAACAAACAAACAAAAACAAACCAAACAAAACCATGCTGAATGAGGTAACCCTGAATAAATCAGACAATTATGCTATGTATTCACTTGAAAGTACATATTATTCTTAAGTAAATGATAACTAAGAAACAGTCTGTAGACTCAGAGAGGTTAGATAAAGTGGAGGGTTCTGGGGGATGCATGGATCTCCTTGGGAGAAGAAAATAGAATAGATTTTGCTGGTAGACTGGGAACTGATGTGGAATGGAATGGTAATAGGAGAGATGATGTAGGGTGAATGAAGGACGAGAGTACCAGGAGAGATGACTGGAATTATATGGTATTTAGGAGGCAATTTAGAAACCTAGTAGAGTAGAAACTCCATGGAATCTAAGTGGGTGATCTTATTGAAGACTCCTAGTAATGGATGACAAAGAGCCTGAATTGTAGTACACCTTTAACCAGGGAAGGTTTCCAGTTGTGGATTCTTGACACCAATTCAGGCACAAATGTTCAACCTAAAATCTGTCCTGAGTACAAGATGTGCTGTGACAATGACACCATGCAACTTACAGGATTGGCCAACCAATGACCAGTCTAATTTAAATCCCATGCCACAAGAGAGATCCCATGTCTGACACTGCCTGGATGATCAGGAAACAGAGGCTGGATAGTCCCAAGACCTAAGGTATAAGCAAACATGACTGTACTCCCCCCCAAGAAAAATTAATAAAATGATTCCTAATGATGTTCTGCTATACTCATAGATGCTTACTCCAATATTCATCAGAGAGGATACCCCTAGCAGCTGATGAAAACTGTTGTAGATACCCACAGCCAACCATTAGACAGAGAGTGAGTCCAGGTTGGGGGTTCTCATCAGGTCCCTCCTTTCAGAACTCAAGGAACACCCATGGAAGAAGAAGAGAGGAACTATGGGAACAAGAGGAGTTGATGACCCTGGGAATACATAGCTTGTGATATCAACTAAATAGTGTTAATAGGGGCCCACAGAGACTGAAGTGTCAATTCCGAAGCCTGCATGGGTCTGCACTAGGTCCTCTGCATATAAGTTATAGTTGTTGGCTTGGTGTTTTAGAGAGATTCCTCACAGTGAGATTGTGAGTATCTCTGACTCTTTTTCCTGATCTTGGAATCCTTCACCTCTTATTGGATTGCATCCCCCCAGCCTATATGTGAGTTTTGTGCCTAGAATTATTTTATCTAGTGCTGTGTTCAGTTGATATCCCTGGGAGGCCTTCTCTTTCTGGAGAGAGATGGGTAACAGTAGGTTTGGGAGTGGTGGGGGTTATAGATCTGTGGAAGGAGGAGAAACTGAAAGGAGTGAAGGGAGCAAAAGCTGGAATGTATTGTATGAGAGAAGAATAATTAAAATTTTTATAAAAGAATTGTTAAAAACAAATTATTCTATGAAAATCAAATTCACAATTCTCTTTGTGAATACTATACATTCAAAGCATTGATTTAGCATTTTCTTAAATTAAAAATATAGACACATTATATAATCCATAAAATTAAACATTGAAAAGCTAATTATAAACAAGTGAGCACATTTAATTATATTCAGCAATAGATTATAATTATATATTTTAAGTGACAATATAAAATGTGAGTTTAAGGAAGTGCTCTGAAACATGGACTCTGGTGAGATCACCATTATCTCTCTGGTGATTTTCTAAGGTGGGACCAGACAGAAGGCACAGACCTCAGAAGTGACAGGGCAGCTGGGACAGGAGCCTTTCTACCTCCATCTACACCTAGGAGGTACAGCAGATCCACAACCCTCTCTGCCACTTCCCTCAACCAGAGAGCTTGTCTCAAGGGAGTGCTCTGACCTCAGGACTCAGGAGGGATGACTGATCCACAGCCCTCTGCACATGGGTCTTACCAGAGGAGAGCTGATCTCCCAGAAGTGCTGACATAGGCTTATAGACCCACAAGAAGAAAAGCTCCAGACAAAGACAGCAAGAACATCTAACACCAGAGATCAACAGATGGCGAAAGGCAAATGCAAGAATCTTACCAACAGAAACCAAGACTACTTAGCTTCATCAGAATCTAGTACTCCCACCACAGCAAGTCCTGGATATCTGAAAACACTGGAAAAGCAAGATTTGGATATAAAATCATATCTCATGATGGTGATAGAGTAATTTAAGAAGGACATGAATGACTCCCTTAAAGAAATACAGGAGAACATAGGTAAACAGGTACAAGTCCTGAAAGAGGAAATGCAAAAATCTCTTAAAGAATTACAGGCGAACACGAGTAAACAAGTAGAAGCCCTTAAAGAGGAAACACAAAAATGCTGTAGAGAATTACAGGAAAACACAACCAAAGAGGTGAAGGAATGAACAAAGTCATCCAGACCTAAAATTGGAAATAGAAAGAGTTAAGAAATCACACAGAGAGACAACTCTGGAGATAGAAATTCTAGGAAAGAAGTCAGGATCCATAGATGCAAGCATCACCAGCAGAATACAAGAGATAGAAGACAGAATCTCAGGTGCAGAAGATACCATAGAAAACATTGACACAACAGACAAAGAAAACACAAAATGCAAGAAGTTCTTAATCCAAAACATCCAGGAAATCCAGGACACAATGAAAAGACCAAACCTAAGGATAATATGTATGGAAAAGAAAGAAGGCCTCCAACTAAAAGTCCAGTAAATATCTTCATCAAAATTATAGAAGAAAACTAGAGATTCCCAGGAACATAATAAGAAGCCTATAGAACTCCAACTAGACCAGATCAGAAAGAAAATTCCTCCCACCACATAATAGTCAAAACATCAAATGCACAAAACAAACAAAGAATATTAAAAAGCAGTGAGGGAAAAAGGTCAATTAATATATAAAGGCAGACCTATGAGAATTACACCAGAATTCTCACCAGAGGCTATGAAAGCTAGAAGATACTGGGTTGATGTCATACACACCCTAAGAAAACACAAATGCCAGCCCTGTACACTCTACCCAGCAAAACTCTCAATTATCATAGATGGAGAAACCAAAGTATTCCATGACAAAATCAAATTAACACAATATCTTTCCACAAATCCAGCCCTTCAAAGGATAATAAATGGAAAACTCCAACACAAGGAGGAAAACTGCATCCTAGAAAAAGCAAGAATGTAATCTTCCAACAAAACTAAAAGAAGATAGCCACATGAACAGAATTCCAACTCTAACGAAAAAAAATAATAGTAAACAACAATTCTTTTCCTTAATATCTATTAATATGAATGCACTCAATTCCTCAATAAAAAGACATAGACTATCAGACTGAGTATTTAACAGGACCCAACATTTTGCTGCATACAGGAAACCCACCTCAGTGACAAAGACAGACACTACCTCATAATAAAAGGCTGGAAAACAATTTTCATAGCTAATGGTCCCAAGAAACAATCTGGAGTAGCCATTCTCAACCTAAAGTAATCAAAAAAGATAAGGAGGGACACTTCATACTCATCAAAGTTATGATCTACCAAGATGAACTCTCAATTCTGAACCTCTATGCTCCAAATGCAAGGGCATCTACATTCATAAAAGAAACTTTACTAAAGCTCAAAGCACACATTGCACCACACTCAATAATAGTGGGAGATTTCAACACCCCACTCTCTGCAGTGGACAGATCATACAAACAAAATCTAAACAAAGACACGGTGAGACTAACAGAAGTTGTGAAAGAGATGGATTTAACAGATATCTATAGAACTTTTTATCCTAAAACAAAAGAATATATCTTCTTCTCAGCACCTCATGGTACCTTCTCCAAAATTGACCATATAATTGGTCACAGACCAGGCCCCAACAGATACAAGAAGATTGAAATAATTCCTTGCATCCTATAAGATCACCATGGTCTAAGGCTGCTCCTCAATAACAACATAAACAACAGAATCCACACATACCGGGAAGCTCAGCACCACTCTACTCAATGATAATTTGGTCAAGGAAGAAATAAAGAAAGTAAGGACTTTCTAGAGTATAATGAAAATGAAGCCAGATCATACTCAAACTTATGGGACACAATGAAAGCAGTCCTAAGAGGAAAACTCATAGCTTTAAGTGCCTCCTAAAAGAAACTGGAGAGAGAATACACCAGCAATTTGACAGTACATCTGAAAGTTCTAGAACAAAAAGAAGCAAATTCATCCAAGAGGAGTCAAAGGCAGGAAATAATCAAACTCAGGGATAAAATCAACCAAATGGAACCAAAAAAATTATACAAAGAATCAACTAAACCAGGAGCTGGTTCTTTGAGAAAATCAACAAAATAGATAAACCCTTAGCCAGACTAACTAGAGGGCACAGAGACAGTATCCTATGTAACAATGTCAAAAATGAAAAGGGAGACATCACAACAGACACTGAGGAAATCCAAAAAATCATGAGATCCTACTACAAGAGCCTATAATCAGCAAAACTGGAAATCCTGGATGAAACGGATAATTTTCTAGACAGATACAAGGTACCAAAGTTAGATAAATATCAGACAAATCATATAAACAGTTCCATATCTGCTAATGAAATAGAAAGAGCCATTAATAGTCTTCCAACCAAAAAAAGGTCAGGACCAATTGGGACCTCATAAAATTTCAAAACTTCTGTAAGACAAAAGACACTGACTATAAGACAAAACATCATCCAAAAAATTGGGAAAAAGATCTTTACCAATCCTATATGTGATAGAGGGCTAATATCCAATATATACAAAGAACTCATGAAGTTAGACTCCAGAGAATCAAATAATCCTATTAAAAAATGGGGTACAGAGCTAAACAATGAATTATCAACTAAGGAATACCAAATGGCTGAGAAGCACCTAAAGAAATGTTCAACATCCTTAGTCATCAGGGAAATGCAAATCAAAACAACTCTGAGATTCCACCTCACACCAGTCAGAATGGCTAGGATAAAAAACCCATGTGACAGCAGATACTGGAGAGGTTGTGGAGAAAAAGGAACAGTCCTTCATTGCTGGTGGGAATGCAAGCTGGTACAAGCACTGTGGAAATCAGTTTGGTGGTTCCTCGGGAAATTGTGCATAGTACTACCAGAGGACCCAGGTATGCCACTCCTGTGTCTATACCCAGAAGATGCTCCAACATGTAATAAGGACACATGATCCACCATGTTCATAGTAGCCTTATTTATAATAACCAGAAGCTAGAAACAACTGAGATGTTCCTCAACAAAGGAATGGATACAGAAAATGTGGTACATCTACACAATGGAGTACTACTCAGCTATTAAAAACAATGAATTTATGAAATTCTTAGGGAAATGGATGGATCTGGAGAGTATCATCCTGAGTGAGGTAACCCAATCACAAAAGAACATACATGGTACACACTCTCTGATAAGTGGATATTAGCCCAGAAGATTGGAATACACAAAGTACAATCCACAAACCACAAGAAACTCTAGAAGAAGGAAGATCAAAGAGTGGATACTTTGTTCCTTCCTAAAAGGGGGAACAAAATACCCATGGAAGGAGTTGTAGGGACAAACTATGGAGCAGAGACTGAAGGAAGGACAATTCAGAGACTGCTCCACCTGGGAATCCTTCCCATATTCAATCATCAAATCCAGACACTATTGTGGATGCCAGCAAGTGCTGGCTGATATAGCTGTCTCCTGGGAGGCTCTGATAGTACCTTACTAATACAGAAGTAGAGGCTCAAAGCCATCCATTGGACTGAGCATAGGGTCCCCAATGAAGGAGGTAGAGAAAGGACCAAAGGAGCTGAAGTGCTTGCAGCTCCTTAGGACCAACAATAATATGAACTAACTAGTACCTCCAGAGCTCCCAGGGACTAAACCACCAACCAAAGAGTACACATGGTGGGAGTAATGGCTCCAGCAGCATATATGTATAGCAGAGGATGACCAAGTTGGTCATCAATGGGAGGAGAGGCCCTGGATTCTGTGAAGGTTCTATGCCCCAGTATAGGGCAATGCCAGGGCCTGGAAGTGGGGAGGGTGGGTTGGTGAGCAGGGGTAGGGGGGAGGAAACAGGGTTTTTTTGTTTCTGTTTTTTTTTATTTTTTTCAGAGGAGAAACTGGGAAAGGAGATATCATATGACATGTAAATAAAGAAAATATCTAATAAAAATAAGTAAATTAAAAAATAAAATGTGAGCTTATATACCTATATTGTGATTTAAATGCTAATATCAATAAATTTTATTGCTAAAAAGCATGCATTCAATAATCTACAATAAAGCCTTCCAATGCATGATTAATATAACCATTTCAAGTAAAATCTATCTAGACCTTATATCAATTGTACAAGGTAAGTTCTATTATGTATTTCATAATTGAAATGGGAAAATTGAAAATCTAAACACTTACATAGTCTTTAGAGATGAAATCAAACATATGTATCAGAATAATTATCAATATAGATGAAATTTATAGAACAAGTTTATAATCTTCAGGTAAGTCAAAATCTTTTTAAACATTCTAACTACCCATAAATATAAAGAGCCAAATCTGACACTCTTTAAAATAAACTTCTATAACATGTTAAAAACAAAACAAACCGAAATAAAGAAAAACATAAGCAATGTCTAAATGCAAGCCATATGAGAATAAAATATGTACATTGATAATTGTTTCCATACCTTTTTCATAGTTATTAGCTTACTAACACTAATTTTAGACTGTATTTTTAGAAAGAGTGTGGTCATTTTATTTTTTTTTCTTTGACAGAAATAATTCTCAGAGGGTAATGACTCTGTAAGGTGAAGGATAATAACTCTGTAAGGTGAGAGAAATTTTGATTTGAAGTTCTAGTGTACTGACTAGGCAAGATCATGATGTTACTTTGACATTAGTCTCTTCTTGCATAGTCTATTTCACAAGTGTCTGCTTCTTGCAGTGTATAGGAGCCAGCTGCAGCACACAGTAAATAGCTTATGTTAGATGTTTTACTCAAGATGTTTTCAAGCAGTGTATCTGATGAAACATTTCTTCATGACAAATCTTTTGCTTTATCCTATAGGGATGCATTTTAGAAAGTTCTGCTATTGTGTTACCAGATCCACAGCTGTGTCATTCAGTTGAAACACGGGAGTGCTATAGATATCAGTGCTGGGTGGTGGGGGCTAACGTAGGAGAGCTATGGTGCTTTACGTTAGAAGGAGCATGAATATTTATATCTGTTCTTTCTGTATTCTTTGGAGTCAGCTTTATTAGCCAATCAGTCATGATGCTTACAATGTGGCTATATTATAGTTAATATCTCTTATTAAGTTTTCCAATTCTAGTTACAGTGTGGAAATACTGAAATTACAATTGATTAAGAATTACAAATGCAAATATGCTGTACTACAGTGTCTTGCTATTAAACATTATGTAGATTATTTTGCATCTTGAATAAGTTTAAATCTATAGCATGTCAGAGTTATTTTTGTCTTTCTTCCAGTTCAGTCCAGACTATTACATGTTTGGTGAGACTAGTAGTTCCAGGAGATAAAATATCAAACAGGATATTAGTTTTTTTGTGCTTTGGGGGCTTAGTACAGAACTGAGCTCTTGCCAACGAAGGGAAAATCAATGCTGGTAAAACATTGTATGCAGTGAGCTCTGAATTAAATAAGCAATCATATGCAGTTGAGAGTGATGAAGTGTCAACTGAAACTTGGACCTTAGTGATTGCTTCACTTGATTACTATGACAGTAATGATTAGTAAAAAGATTGGCTTATGTGATAGATTCTATTGAATTCACTTAAGTATTTACAAAGAGAGAAAGTCAAGTTCAAGGATTGTCAAATCCCAGCTCAAGTGATAGTCCATAAATCAAAGAGCTTCCATGCCAGTCCTAAAAGAAGCTTATTTCTTATGAAAACAGAGATAATGCTGGTAAAAATCAAGCATAACATTTAAGTATGTGATTTCCTGCAATACAATAAAAATTGGAATTTACAGGCTTGTTGTCTTGTCTTAACTGACAGCAAGAGTAAAAATGAGACCCTCAATCATAGAATGAATAGCTTTGACCATAGCAGGAAGACTGTACCCAAAAATCGTGCGTACAATTCATTCCTTGGTGCAGCAGAACTATCAACTCTCAGCTTAGCTATGATGGAGGTAAAATCCTTTGGTGATGTGAGGGTCATTGAAGTACAGCCTTATTACAATGAAATCCAATGTCTAAAAATTGATCTTATTTTGGGCTTGTACCACAGTAAGAGCCAGATTTTAAGCTCTACTAAATACAAAACAAACAAACAAACAAACAAAAAGACTTTATATATTTATGTTCATTTAAGAAAATACTAGTAGTGATGTATTATTTTAAAATATACAGTTAATTTGTTTGGAGTTATTTAAAATTTATATTGATAAAAACGTATGTATTTTCAGAATTGCTGTAGACAAACATCTATATAAGACTGTTAAATTGATTGTTGTTTTATATCAAACAACTTTTATAATACTCATTTTATTGTCATAATATTTTATAAATTTTAAAGAATATGACAAAAAAGGTATAGTAGTTATTGAAGGGGGAGTCTCTGGAAGGAGTTGGGGTACAAAAGGGAAATAAGGATGTGATGTAATTCCATTTACTTAAAATATGTTTTTCAATGTTAACAAATTTATATAAATTTAAATCATGTATCTTTTCTCATCATAATGCAATAAAACTTAAATCAATTAAAAGAAGTTAATAACAGCAAACACATTCTATACAGTTGAACTTAATTTTACGTTATATTAAGATAATAGAGCCATGTGCAATTGTGCCCTGGGCAGACCTTGGGCATGAACTCTGTAGCCAGTCCCACAATACTCAGAAGAAGATCCACTCCCAGTTTCTCTAACACTCCAAGGGTCATAGGATCAGAGGTGAGGAGGACACAACATCTGCCCCAACACTGGAAGTAACTGGTACAAGTGGGACGTAGGCACCTAGGAATTCTGCCCAACCAGTGGCACAGGTTCTTGCCAGTTGAAGCCAGTGCCCAGAGCAGACCTTGCTCGAGAACTCCACAGCCAGTCCCACAACACATAGAGAAAGATCCATTCCCAGGAGCTCTAACATACCAAAGACCACAGGATCTCAGGATCCCAGGATCCTAGGAGCTTGTTCATACCAGGATCTCAGAGTCCCAGAAGCAGCTTGACTCCCAGGAGCTCTGACATACCCAGGACCTTAGGATCACAGGATCCCAGAATCACAGGATTACAGAGACAGCTTGACTCTGAGGAATTCTGTCACAACCAGGATCACAGGAAGGACAGGCTGAAGTTAGGTATAGTGAGTGCAGGTAAGACTAGAGATAATCAGATGGTGAGAGGCAGGTATAAAAACACAAGCAACAGAAACCAAGATTACTTGACATCATCAGAATCCAGTTCTCCCACCAAAGCAAGTCCTGGATACACCATCACACCATGAAAGCGAGATTCTGATAAAAATACCACTTCTCATGATGGTAATAGAGAACTTTGTGAAGTACATAAATAACTCCCTTAAAGAAATACAGGAGAACACAGGTGAACAGTTAAAAGCCCTTAAGGAGGAAACACAAAGATCTCTTAAAGAATTACTGGAAAACACAGTCAAACAGGCAAAGTAAATGAATAAAAACCATCCAAGACCAAAAAATGGAAATAGAAACAATAAAGAAATTACAAATTGTGACAATCCTGGAGTTAGAAAACCTAGGAAAGAGATCAGGAGTCATAGATTACCAACAGAATACAAGAGATAGAAGAGAGAATCTCAGGTGCAGAAGATACCCTAGAAAACATTGACACAATGGTCAAAGAAAATGCAAAATGCAAAAAGCTCCTAACCTAAAACATCCAGGAAATCCAGGACACAATGAGAAGACCAAACCTAAGGATAATAGGTATAAAAGAGAGAGAAGATTTCCAACTTAAAGGGCCAGTAAATATCTATAACAAAAGTATAGAGAAAACTTCCTGAACCTAAAGAAAGAGATGCCCACGAACATAAAAGAAACCTACAGAACTCCAAGTAGACAAGACCAGAAAAGAAATTCCTCCCATCACATAATAGTCAAAACACCAAATG
>JADRCD010036212.1:0-11200 GCA_019843815.1 Montemys delectorum
TTATATATTAATACACTAGCAAGTGCTTTCTTCTAAATCAGAATGCTTTCCCAGTTCAAAGGTCAATGTGACAATCTTTATTTAATTAAATCTGTTAGGGAACCCTACTTCATTCTTAAAAATAGGTCTATAAACCTTTCTAGCTTTCTCTTCACATGGTCTCTGCTTTTTAAAAATAATCTCTATTTTATGTGAGGTTTTTTAAAAAAAGATTTATTATGTAGTGTGTTCTGCCTGTATTTATACCTGCATGCCAGAAGAGGGCACCAGATCTCATTACAGATGGCTGTGAGCCACCATGTGGTTGCTGGAAATTGAACTCAAGACCTCTGGAAGAACAGCCAGTGCTCTTAACCTCTGAGCCATCTCTCCAGCCGCTGCCCCATTTTTTTGAGACAAGGCTTTTCCTATGTAGTCCTGGCTGCCCTGGAACACAGGGATCTATGTAGTCCTGCTCTGTAAACCAGGCTGTCCTGGAACACAAGGATCTGCTTGTTTCTGCCTCCAGAGTGTTGAGATCAAAGGCCACCACACCCAGCTTAATGATTTCTATTTTTATACCTGTTTAAATCAAATAAACATGTCTATACATCATTCCTGGTCCAGCATTCTAGAGATGTTACCTGTTTTCATCTTCACATGTACATTCATCTCTAACAGTCGTGGAATGGCATGCTTTGTTCTGGAGATATATATGGTCCTAGCATGACGAAAAGGCTACTTTTTTGCTAAATTTATAGTAGTTACTCATTTTTGTGACAAAGTACCTGGCCAAAGCAGTTAAGAAAAGAAAACAGGTTCATTTTAGTCTAAGGTTTAAAGAGAGGGTTCAAGCAATCATGGCAGGGAAAACATAGCAACATGAGAGGGAGGGAGGGAGGGAGGGAGGGAGGGAGGGAGAGAGGGAGAGAAGGAGGGAGAGAGAGAGAGAGAGAGAGAGAGAGAGAGAGAGAGAGAGAGAGAGTTTGTTATATATTAACCAAAATACAGGTACAAGTGGAATTTCTGAGATCAAGTTATTAGGCTATGACATATAATTGGCTCTAAAAGCCAAATTTGCCTTCCAATTTTGTGTTTAAGCAGGCTGTATTTCTGAATATTCTAGGATTAACTGACCACTTGCCAATTGCATTTAAGGTTGGCTCAATAAGCTGAAATCCATGCTTGTTACTGTTAACTGAGGCAAGAAACTGTAGCTGGGTAGATCATAGTACTTGGAAGAACTTCCTAATGTTTGAGAAATCAACATAGTCACAAACTGCCTCCTAAGTTCTTATCTTTATGTCCATAGATTAGTGCACCTCTCAACTCTCATCAGAAAAGCTTCTTTTTGCAGTAGCTGGCGATTAACGCAGAGACCTACAAATAGTTAACATACAAGGAAGAGACTAGTGTGTTCTTCCCTAGATGGTACATCTATATCATACCCCCTCCTCCCAAGGCTCAGAAATCATCGTGGAAGATGAATGGGAAATGTAAGAGCTAGCTGTAGACCATGCCTGCAGCAAGACCATCTTTTCTGTACATGACAACTCTATTGCACACATGAACTCACAGCCATTGTGATAACACAGAAAACCTGCACAAGCCAGACAAATGCCCAGCACAGAATGGGAAGGTGGTCAGTAAGCCATCATTACCTCCCTTAGCTGAAGAGCTAATAGCAACTGATAGCTTCTAGGAGATGTCGAGGCAGTTTCCTGAAGAGATGTGGCCCGAGAGGCTATTCAAAAGGTGTTCCTATACTTATGCACATACTGGCAGCACTGAGGAGACTCGGTGAGTTTATAAAAATCACATGAATTTGGAAGGAAATATTGCTGGGAGATTTGGAGGAAGAAATCAGAGGGGAAATGCATGGAGGATGAAGGTGGACTTGATGATTTACCTTTTAAAATACACAAATTAAATTTAAAAATAAATCATGTGCTGAACAGACACAAGAAGCCTTGCTTCATTTGGTAGTGGCAGTAAAATGAATTACCACTGGTCTCATCCTTTTCATCAATCACTGTCATGTTCATAGGCCAATTTACTCAAAAAGGTTTAAGAGTCTAGTATAAATCACATCCTCATGTTTGTCTCCAAGATCTCATGTTAATACCTTAAGCTAAAACACAGTACAACTTTAAAAGTTCTCTAGCCTTTAAAAAAATTCCAGATGCTTTAAAAGTTTTAGGCCTCTTTTCTGTGGGCTCTCGTAAAATTAAAGACAAGTTAATAACTTACTCCATAAAGGAAGAACCGGTACATAGGAACAATCATACTTAAACAAAACTCAAAGCCACAGTGTAGCTCAATGGCTGACATCTGGGACTCCATCTTCTGGATAACCTCACTTCAGCTCTGTTAACACACACCTTGACTCATAGGCTTAGACAGGCTCCACGTCACACCTTCCACTGTCCTTGGTGGATATCCCAGGATCCTGAAATCTCTAATATCCTGGGATTTCCGCTGCATCTGAGGCTTCACCTTCACCAAAGGCCTCACAGAACCTTTCTGGGGTAACTCCAAACCAGTCACAAGGCACCAAGCCTCAGCTGCTCTCCATGGCCTTCAAACCAGAACCACATAGGTGACCGTTACACACTGACACGTTCAATTGTCGCCTTGAGATGCCAACGTGGCTCCTCTGATTCACAGCTTTTGTATTCTGACTGTGAGAAAATACTTGCCAGAAGATTTCACCTTGAGTGTGCTCATCTCTTATTGCCCACAACTGATTCTTCAGCCCCAGCTGATTCACACCCATTGTCTCTGTGAAACACAAGGTTTCACCTTAGTGATGCTGTTCGCTTCTTAATCATAGCTGACTCTTCAGCCTCAGCTGACCAACAATCACAGATTCTTGGTCCAAAATATAACACAGATGCCCTCAATAGAGTCTTTGCTTCCTTCTGAAACTTCACAATCCGAGCCTCCATGTCCCATGTCTGCATGTCCCTACCTTCTAAGCTCCCAGTAAAACAGCCCATTAAGCTCTGAGTACATAATGGTTTTGTTTTGTTTTGTTTTGTTTTGTTTTGTTTTTCAGTTTAAAGTGCCCAAATCGTCTTCAATCCTCTAACAAAATAGTCCAAAAGCATAAAAATCCTTCTGGTTAGGTTCGTAATGAAGCTAACACTACTCCTGGCAGTCATATCTGCTCTAGTTTGCTTTCCTGCTGCTCTGATAAATCACTGACCACAAACAAGGTGGGGAGAGAAGGATGCATTTGGCTGACATTTCCAGTCCATCATTGAACAAAGTCAGGGCAGGAACTTAAACTGCTGTGCCATGTCGTTATTTGTGAGCTAACTAGAATGAAATGATCTTATCCGTGGCCCATATATTTAAAAAGTGTGATTGCTGCCAAGTGCTTGCACAGCATGTACTCTACCAGTATCCTTTTGTTGTTGTTTGGTTGGTTTGGCTTGTTTTGCTTTTGAAACAGGGTTTTTCCACATAGTCCTGGTTGCCCTAGAATTTGCTAAGATAGACGAGGCTGGCCTCAAACACAAGGCCATCTGCCTGCCTCTGCCTCTCAAGTGCTGGCGCTAAAGGTGTGCATCACCACATCTGGCTTTACCACTATCGTGTGCTCAGAGTTTTCTGGGAATATTGCACACAACATACTTCCAACATCAAAAAGTCTCTGGGAGATTCCCAGGAACCAAGGCTGCTTCCACCACGTCTGTCCTTCCACCACCTGCTCTTGTCTGCTTCTCTACCTAGTAGCAAAGCTGGCTACATAACAGCAGAAGAAGAACTTAGGAAGAAGGAAACAGACTAGAGATGTTCACAGCCCCAAACAGGTTTGTAAATAGCAAGGCCAACTCAACAAATCCTGCAGAGTGGACATCCAAAGTCATTCCAATACTTTCTCTCATTTCAGGACAGAGTAGAGAAATTCATCAGCTACTTTGTGAATTTATTTATTTGTTTATTTATTTATTTACTTATTTAGTGAAATTAGCTTTGAAAGATTAAAAGCAATTTGTCATAGGAAAAGTACCCATCAGCAGCCACCAGTTGTTTCTTCTCACTCTTGGGCATTTGCAGTCAGAACATCAGCAAAGACATTTGAATGAAGAACATGTAAAAAGTCACAATAGGAAAAAAAAATGGGACAGTGGATGCAACTCAAGTCTCTCTGAAAGCAGCCTTTTGTTGCCTTTCTTTCTTCTCCAGGCTTTGTAACCTTAATGTTGTCATTTTGAAAGCATCTAAGACATATTAAATTCTACCAACACATTTTGGAAGTCAGCAGGGCAGCCAACATTTATTTGGGTCAAACCAACCTAGCCAATGGCCAATCTTCTGGCAAATACAGACTCTCCAGTAAGTCTTGTTCAAATACAAATATTCCAGAGCTCTTCAGTGAAGATGCTCACCTATCTGGGCACATCATTAACCTAAACATCATTTCAAAACCAACACTGGCCATGTGCTCAGATCTTTGAATAATATCAAAATCACATCATTAAATTAAGCAGCACTCAGCTTTGAAATAATAGCCAACTTAGGACCTTTTGTGAGATTCCCAGATTCTGATGGTCTGAAAGAACTCATATAAGACACTGAGGTGCTCTGGACAGAAAAGAAGGGGATTTTAGAGAGCCCCTTGCCATTCAGGCATGACAGATTGGCAGCAACGAAATACTAGAGAAAATCTCTTCTACCACCACTCCGACTCAACTGTAAGGCGTAATTCAGTGTGGGGAATTATAATTGTTAAACAAAGAAAACTGTCCAGGACTGGTGGCACATGGCTTGGTATCCCAGAGATCAGGAGGTGAACACAGAAGGAACACTAGTTCAAGGCCAGCACAGGATATATAACAAGATTCTGTTTCAAAACCAAAACTCAAATAAGGGAATAGGAGGGCATGAGAAGGGAGGGAACCCAGGAAAGGAGAAAAACAGACTCATTAATTTATCTCAGTACAAATTAATTTCCTGTTTTCCTTATGCACAAAGCCCTGGGTCCCATCCTCATCACCCTATAAACCAGGCATGGTGGGCATGGACCTGGAATCCCGGCTCTCAGGAGATAGAGATAGGAAGGCCAGAAGTTCAAGGCCATCCTGGAACACATAGGGAATCTAAAGCCATTTGAGGCCAGCCTGGGATACATGACACTATGTCTCCAAAAAACAACCAATAAACAAATAAATAAGCAAACAAACAAATAAATAAAGTGTTTACATGAGTCTGCATGCCTCCTTGTTGTAATCGGTGGAACCCATGATAGCAAGGAAGGAAACTAGTTAAAACCTATATGCACAAAGCGGCTGGCAGACCTGTCTGACAAGTACTGTAGTCGTTTTTCCCCCTTCTTTAGCACTTTATTGGGAAACACCTTTTCTCAACACCTCCAGTCAAGAAAGCTGCTGTCTATCTTGGATTAATTTACCATGATGTACTACTTTCTTTTATTCACATGGAAAAAAAAAATCAACGGGGATTTAAAGGAATGTGGCTGACTATCTGCCAGGCTCTTGCTTCACTCCTTGAATAATCTGAGTATTATTCGTGGGAAAGGCTTATCACAACATTGCCAGTGGTTTGCAGCTTGTAGCTTTGGCCTGAAAATTACCAGCAAAATTTCTGTCTATCAGTCGCCACCTACAGGGGAAAAGCCACCTTTAAGACAGAGTGTACTCAACGGGTTTCTGAGAACTTGTCTCCCAGCCTTTCTAAAACCCCAAGATGAACTTATTCAAATCCAAGCCGCACGGAATAGGATATATTACCCAATACCTTATGCAGAAAATGTGTCAAAGAAGAAAATATCACAAAGGCCACGATTCATGGGAACTCTTCATGGCGAGCACTGGGCTGTGGCATCCTAAGCAAGGGACGCTGTCAGAGAGAAACAGGGACAAAGTCAAAAGTGAAAGAAGTGATTTACACATAAGTAACACAACTGTTTATCATGTTTACCATGGACAGCTTGTAAAGTTTACACAGTTGTACCTACACATCTCAACTCTCCAAGATTTACACCTGCTTGATTAACAATCCCAGATATTGATGTGTGAAAATTATATACAGGGAGATTCTATATGGGGGTTACTATAACTTTGGTTAATATCCTAGTTATCTTTTGACTATCAACTTGCTATATAACCTAGAGTCATTTGAGATGAAAACCTTAATTGAGGAATTGCCTACACCATACTCACACTCATGTGGGGATTTGTCTTAATTACTAATTGATGCAAGAGGGCCCAGCCCACTGCAAGCAGCACCATCCCTAGGCAATAGGGCTTGTGTTATGTGAGAAAGCATGGACTTGTGAGCGAGTTAGCAAGCAATATTCATTTATGGTTTCAGTTACACATTCCTCCCTTGGGATCCTGCCTTAACTTCTCTCAATAATAGATTGTGACCTGGCAGTATAAGCCAAATAACCCCTTTCCTCCTCTAAGTTGCTGTCTGTCATAGTGTTTTATCACGGCAACAGAATGACACCAGAATGGTTAGCTATTCCTTCCCTTTAGGGATGTGTGTGTATTTTTCTTTTCCCTGATAGAGTCTCCCTATGGAATCCTGGATAGCCTGGAATTCACTATGCAACCCAGCTGGCTTTGAGCTCACCATCCTCCTGCCTCACCCTCATAAACTATTGAAATTTCAGGCCAGAGCCATTATGCCTGGCTCCATTTCTTTTCCTAAAAGGACACGCTACCCCTTTTAAAAGAGTGTTAATCTAGACTATTATTATTATTATTATTATTATAAGAATGTACACTTAGCATGAAAAGTTCTGTACAGAGCTTTTAAAGATTGTTTCTTCAAAATATACTATGTCAAAGGTCAGGAATAATTGTATCCAGCTCATTACCTATTGTCAAATTGGTCTCCTGGGACATTAAGGCAAAGAATCAGGCCATCAGCAGAATATCCGTGCCTGATTCCTTAGCAGCCCTGCTCACACTGGATCATTATCATCTTAGGTGTGATGTCTATCCTAGTATATTTTGACACCCCAAAGCACCTTTAATTTGCATTTAATTTTATGTGGCCTCAAGCTCTGCCAACCTGAAATACATATTCAACTGCCTATTCATTGTCTCCAGTGGAATTTTTCCTTGGCATCTCAGCAAAACAAGAGCACCGGAACTCCTAATTCCCATCCCCCAATCTTGCCTTCCACTTCACACCAGCTCTTTCCCACCCAATAATTTTCATTTCCCTAAGTATAGGTGCCTCCACCCAGGGCATCAGGCTGAAAACCTAGGAGTTAGCTAGCCCTCCCTCCTTCTCCATTTCAATCCCTTCACCTTGAGTATATATTCCAAACCAATTTCCCATTCACTGCTAACTCGTAGGCCTAATCTTCCACTGCCCTGACCTGAATCATTTTGGAAGCTTCCTAACTAGCCTTTCTTCTTTCTACCCTTACCCTACATAAGTGCTAACATTATTTAAAACAAAAAATTTCACATCTTTTTTGAGACAGGCTTGCACACCATAGTCCAGGCTGGCCTAAAATTCATAATGTAACCCAGGCTCAAACTCACAACAATCCTCCTGCTCACAGGAATGCCTCTTGAGTGCTAGGATGAATGAACAATCAGAGTAATTTAGGTATACCTACCAATCACCTACTCCATCAGACACATTGGGAGCTGGAGTAGTGTGTTGTAATGAACTCACCCTTTAAGAACTGAGACAGAAATTTAAAAAAGAGACAGAAATTAGGACGAGTAAGTGGAATCTGACATGTGTGCCACCATGCCTGACTTAAAACACCCTATGTGGGCTCAAATCACACCAGATATCTGCTCAAAACCCTCAAGGGGGTTCCAACCATGCCTTAAAGGAAATCTAAACTTCTTACCTTTGAAATGTGCCTTCTGCCTGCTTCTGTCAATACATTCCACCTCCTTGTCTCCCCTGAATTTCCCCTCCACTCTGATCCCATTGGCCTCTTTACTGGACACAAGACATTAGGCACATTGCTAATGGCTTTGCCTGGCTCCTTTGCTTTTCCAATTGGACTCAAATGTTTAGTCTCCTCCTCAGAGATGCTATCTCTGAACAGTTAAATGAGCACTGTTCTCATAACATCAAAACCACCTAATCATACTGTATCTTTATCAACTTGTGTTTGTACCCCCCCTTTCCTTCATTCCCTCAACTGTAAGCTTCATAAGAGCAGGGGATATATGTCTGCCTCACCAGTATTACCTCAGAGCCTAGAACAGCTGGAAGGCAGGAGAAACTCAACAGGGCCAAAACTAAGTTAAACAGCGACTTTGCCTGACAACTGCTTTCCAAAGGTATTACTTCTGTATTTAGAATCCCACACCAGCATCTCAAGGCCAATGGTGCAATGGTAATGCAAGCTAACATGCTTTTTTAGACTAGAGCTACTAACACTAATGGAGAAATGAGAGTAATTCAGGTGTGCCTACCAATCCTCTACCCCATTAGACACATTGGGAGCTGGAGTGGTGTGTTATAATGAGCTCACCCTTGAAGAATTGAGTCAAAAAGAGACAAAAATTAGGATGAGTAACTGGATTCTGATGCAGAAAATGCCATAAGAGGACCAGAACACTTTGCACCACAGATTAGCAACGATGCTATTAACATTTCTCCACATGAAATGCTAAATGTTTTGAGAATGTGATTTGTAGGTTTTAAATGTGCCACTATTGTTCCCTTCAAGAGCAAAGGTATGTGCAGGAGAGGAATTTTAGTTGTCATAACAATTGTGCTAGGAGGGTCATCACTATTTGGTAAGCAGGGGCCACTAATGTTAAATGCCCTGCAGTTCGTGGACAGACTTGTATAATGTTGTTCAATGCTAACACAGAAATGGCTTATACCTAGCTAGAACACAGAGTGCTTATGGGCCTAGGAAGGTGGTTCCATGGCTAAAGCACACAAGTGGCAACCACACAAGTGCAAGGACATGAGTTCAGATCCCCATAACCCGTGTATACCTGGACACAGTACCATGTGTCTACAACCCCAATATTCCTATGGGAGATGGGAGATAGAGGCAAGAGACTCCTCAAAAGCTCAAGGACCAGCTAGTCTGACACATGCAATACTCAATAACATGGGACTGCCTTGAAACAAAGTAGAAGCTGAAGACTGATACCCAAGGCTGCCTTCCGACTGCCTCATATGTGCTGTGGCATGCATGTACTCTCCTCTCACATACATGAACGTATACAAACATCATACACATACACACACAAAAGACTTAAATGCTTTCAGAGATTTCTAGGTTAATAATTTTAGCATGCTATTCTTTAAAATATTTTGGGTTATTTTTGGAGGTAGAAGTTATAATATAACATCATTCCCCCCTTTCTTTCCCCCCTCCAAATTAGCATGATAGTTTTGTTTTTTTTTTTTTTTCTGGTTTTTACCCTGAACTATTTTTTTAACATTTTGACCCAGATCCTATATTCATTCAGTATGCAGCAGAGAGAAAACTGGTGTCTAAGAAAAGAATAAAGATTCAACAGAATGTGTCATAATATAACAGGCTTTCAGTCCCAGGCCCAAGAAAAGAAGCTGCCTGAGATCTGTGGCTTTTCAATGCCGACCTTCCCCAATTCAATTGCTTTTTCAAGTAGTATAGGCTGCTGGGCATGGAAGCTTACACCCTTAATCCCAACACTGAAAGTCAGAGGCAGATAGATCTCTGTGGAATTCAAACCTAGCCTGGTCTACATGTCAACACCCTGTCTCAAAAATAAAACAAAACAGAAACCAAATCGTATAGGTTAAAGCCTACTCATTAGGAGCTGGCTTTCACACAAAGCTCCTAGCTTCCTTTTCCTATACAGTAGACCCAAGAATCTACTCAGTTTCATGCATTTGGTACTCCCTAGGGGTTTAAAGATATCAAAAACAATAATTAAGTACACTCACACCTGAACAAGATCCTAAAAAAAAAAAAAAAAAAAAAAAAAAAAAAAAAAAAAAAAAAAAAAAGGAAGAGAGAGCCAGGGACCTAGGGAAGTCACACCATTCTTTACTTTTGTCATATTGCTTCTTGCTCAAAGATTATGAACATGCCAGGCTGAAGATATGGCTCAGTGAGTAGATAAAGCATTTGCCCTCAAGTGTGAGGACCTGAGTTACAGGTCTCCAGAACCTAGCCGAAGCCAGGTGTGGCATCGCCTCAGTAATTCCAGTATACTTGCAGGGAGATAAACCTGGCAGTTCTCAGGTTAGCTAGCCTGGCATGTCCAGGATTGAACAACAAAAAGACCCTATCTCAAGCAAGGTGGAGGGGAGGACAGATAACTGAGGATGTCCTCTGGGCTCCAACCACATTTCCTGTGACATGAGCACATGTACACATTCAAGAGAAATAATTTCTCAGCAGCCTCAATTTATTACATCAAATCACAAATTCTCCTTAAGGCACTAAAAACAAGGCCCTCCCCACTTTAGTACCCCTATGTGTATTGTATCTCTATGCTCATGTCCCTATTCTAGTTGAACCAGACTTCCCAGAGATCTTCCAAAGATGAAGATCCCCTCATCAAATATCCCCTCTCATACAAACCTTACCCACCCTTCTAAGTCTTCTTCAGGGAACCTTTACGGTGGCAGGAAAAAAAATCAACAACCAAAATGCCTTCAAGTTCAGGTAGTCCTGGTTTTAAATGCCATCAAGTAGCAAGGGGATCTTCTTGGGTCTGTTACCTGTTTGAACTGTAGAAGATCCATGTAGAATATCCCTTGTCCAAAATGTCTGAGATCATAACTGTCTCTATATAAGGAGATATCTTGAGGGTAAAACCCAGGTAGAAACACAGAGTGTATTCATGTTTCACATGCATGTTTTATGCATAGCCTCAAGGTGATTTTTATACAATATTTTTAATGCAGCTTCCTTTACAGCAGCCCATCACATGAGGGCAAATGTGGACTTTTCCACGTGTGGCATCATGACAGTATTCAAAAGGCTCCAGACTGTGGAGTGTTTTAGATTTCAGATTTTTGGATTTGAGATACTCAACCCCTAATAGTGACTAGTACCTACCTTACAGGGAGTTTCTCTTTCTTATGTGTACTTAAGACAGGTCTTATGCAGCTCCCCTAGCCTCCAATCTAGCCAAGAGGGACCTAAATCCTTCTGTCTCTACCTGAGTGCTGGAATAATAAGCATGAGCTAGCATGCCCAGTCTTTCCGTGTGTGTGTGTGTGTGTGTGTGTGTGTGTGTGTGTGTGTGTG
>JADRCD010036227.1:0-19585 GCA_019843815.1 Montemys delectorum
GTGTGTGTGTGTGTGTGTGTGTGTGTGTGTGTGTGTGTGTGTATTTTATATGTATTTTAAGTAAACATAAAACAGTGTTTCCCTGTGGCCTTTTCAATCATCCTTGGTGTATTTATACCTCCTGTCCCTCTTCCTCAGTGTTTCTTTTCCTCTCCACTCCCCAGATAAAAACCACCACCACTTTTCCAATTTCTCCATCACCTGTGACCTACTGTCCTACTCTGTACAGCTCATTCTCTTCTCACTCTCTGATCCCTTTTTACTTTACTAGTTTCTGTGGTTTTTCCAACTTATATACTCATATCTAAAGATTTGAAGCTAGGATCCACAAATAAGAGAAAATTTTCAGTGTTTGCCTTTCTGGGTCTGAGTTACCTCATTCAGTGTAATATGTTCTAGTTCCATCCATTTACCTGTAAATTTCTTGATTTCATTTTTCTTTATAACTGAACAGAATTCCATTTTGTAAATGTACCATATCTTCATTATCTATTCATTAGTGGAGGACATTTAGGTTGTTTCCATTTCCTAGCTATTGTGATTGAATAAATCAACAAGATACATGGCTAAGAAAAGATATTCTTGCTCTCCAGCATCCTATCCTAACCATAGCCTTAAGTATTTTTGAAGAATTTGGGGTCCTTTGAATGGATCAGTCTTTATTCATTCACCATCAGTTGTGTCCCCACTCTGTATCACATACTTTTCTAGTCCTCATTATACAGCAAACAAACAAACAAAAACAGACCATGATCTGTCCCCACAGCTATCATTTTGATCAAAGGAGACAATAAGTAAGGCCATGCTGTAATATAATAGATGTTGACAGTGCTATAAACAGTACATAATGGAGATCAGAAGTTTTGCTTGGGATGAAGCAGTTGTGGTGTTGGATAGAATGGCTGACTGGAAATGAAAAACAGAGAAGAGCCTTGAAACTGGGGTACATGTCCATCAGTAGTAGAGTGCATTACTAGAATGTGTGAGGCACTAAATTCAATGCTATTCCTGCAAAAAGAGGAAATTCTAGATTTTTGCTAAGTATCCAGAAAGATGGTGTGTTACTTCTATCTGAGACGGACAAACAGACCAGGAGGGAAGAGCTCGATCTCAATGTGGGACCTATAAAGTATAAGGGACTTTGACAGTGAGATAGGTTTTTGAAGATGGCTGGCAATATAAATTTGAGAGATAGTAGTATATAGGTGGAGGACTCTTGTTTTTTTTTTCCTACCTTTCTTCCTGTTTCTTGTTTTTTTTTTTTCTTTATACAGAGAAACCCTGTCTCGGAACTCAGTCTGTAGACCAGGCTGGCCTCGAACTCAGAAATCTGCCTGCCTCTGCCTCCCAAGTGCTGGGATCAAAGGCGTGCACCACCACCGCCTGGCTACCTACTATCTCATTGCCTTGTTTTTCATACAGTATTTAGTTTCATTTACCCCTCAAACTGAATCCTGCATTAGCAAATAGATCAGCACAATTAAACTGGGTTTCCTATCATGTTATCGAGCCTTGTACCATCCAGCACCTCCTGGTGCTTCCACATTATCTTATACAATATTTCTGAATGGTTAACTTAATTTCCAACACTGACCACTTCTCACAAAGTTCCTTTGTGCCTCTTGATCTTTCTGTGTACAAGACCTTTTTACTGCTTAACTCTCACTCCATCTTCAATTATTCTTTTTTGTTCTTCAGAAAGTTGATTTTTGGTCCACTGTATTCATTGTGACTGATTGTATACATAGGGATTCTCTTAGATGAGACCTGATTCAAGCAGATTTGGACAGAAGGAGTTGACTGATTTATGTAACTCAACAGTTCAGAGCTAGGACGGTTTCAGGCATCTCCATTTTCCCAGATGTTTTTATGCCTTATTCTCTTCCTAGAGTCCTTTCTCAAATACTCGACTATAATCCTTTGGCACTGCCTTCAAAATACACTCCAAAATGAGTCATTTATCATTACTTCAACTATCTTCCCTGTGATCTGAGCCCTCACTGTTCACCTGGACTATTGCATTACCTTCCTCCCTAGACTTGCTGCATTCACATTTGGGTTTCTTGTCCTGTAGTGCACTGCTCAGCAGCCAGGTGGATTCTTTTATTTCTCAAATCAGTTTGCATCTGTCTTCCACTCACAACCTTCCCCATATTAGCACCTTATTTAATGGAAAAGCTAAGATCTGTAAGACTGTAGACTTTCCACCCTCTGCCTCCTTCCTTACCTCTCTTGACTTTACCTTTTAGGATCCTCGTTCTCTTATTCTTTAGCCACAATGGCTTCTTGGCTGTGCCTGCACCATACCAAGCATGTGCATATCCCGGGCACCTTTGTATTGGTTTTTCTTTGTGGTGGAACACTTATCTTCCATATCGCTCCCACTAGGTGGTACGGTTACACATCTGTAAACTCAGCAGTCTGGGCAGGAGAATCTTGAATTGGAGACTATATATAGTCTCAAAGGGAAAGCTCTCAGTGAAACCAGACCTGAGCAGGAAGCCTCCTCTTCCTACCTCTTCTTCAGTATTTAGTTCCTTATACTATTTATTTCCTTATACTTAGGTAGATCTAACACATAATTGCGTGTTAGATATACATAACGCATAATATACTTTGTCTCTTAGTATTTGAAATAGCTTAGTGCTTAAGTGTACATACTGCTGTTCAGAGTAACTTGAATTCGGTTCCCAGCACCCATGTCAGGTAGCTCACAACCACCTGTAACTACAGCTCCAGGGAATCTGATATCTTCTTCTAACCTCTGTAGGAATCTATAATCATGGTATATTTCCCACACATATAACAGATAGATAATAAAGGAGCTCTAGGAGACCAAGAATTTTGTTTCATTTACTGCTGTTTCTGCTATTATCTCTAAAGCTCCCTGGCATGCAAAAGGCACTCAGTAATCTTTACTTATCATTATATAGTCATTGTGATGGGTTTCATAAAGACTTTCTTTCAAGTGTATCATGTAGTTTGATCATATTCATAGACCCATACCCCCTCCCACTTCCTTCATCTCCTTATTTGTTTTTTAAAAATTGTTACTACATTTTTTCTGAGTACATGCAAAGGTTAGAGGGCAACTTTTTAAAGTCAGTTTTCTCCTCTACTATGTGGATCCTGGGTATTGAACTCAAGTTCTCAGGCTTGGCAGCAATCAACCTTTGCAAGCTGAACCACCTCACTGGCCCTATTTCCCTCAATCTTTAAATGGGGAAATTCCAAGTGGTAGCCAGACAGATCTGCATAGGATCAGGGCAGGTGTGAGTCACCCAGCATGCGAGCATTTCTTGAAGTGATAAGGAAGAATCGTCCTCACAGCCCTAAGTGGGGCCCATTTTGCCCTTTCTTGTTCCTTTTTTCCAGGCTCAGCGACAGCCTCACCAAGGACTCCATGAATATCAAGGCCCATATCCACATGATGCTAGAGGTGAGAGCAGCTCACTCCACCCTTCAAATATTTTTAGAGTGATAACATGAAGACAGGAGAAAGCCAAAGAAGGGAGGGGTCATTTTTCCTTCTAAATTTAAACCAAAGAAGTGAAAAACAGAACAAACCTGGGACAGGACTTGAACCCAGCCTATCTGTTCAGTATACGTTGTCCTCTTTTACAGGGACTTAGAGAACTACAAGGCCTGCAGAATTTCCCAGAGCCATCTCCCCATTGACTGCATCTTCCCAGCCTCCAATATTAAAGAGCCTGAATGCCTTGGAATCACATAGCCCTTTTTTCCCCTAACTCTGACTAATTGACTAAGTGCCCTAGAGACCAAAATTACTGGAAGACCCATCCTTTCTGTAGAGCCTCTAAAACGTTCTAGAGGTCTTGCCTCCAACTTGTGTTTTCCTCCTGAATTTATACTTTACTTTCTTTTGTCACCTTTAGAACACTGACCCTGCTCCTCACAATTCCTTTTCCTAGATATTTGTATCTGTGCCCTTTGTATTACCATAAAGAATGGACTGATTCATGGGCTGAAGATGAGGTTCAATTGGTAGAGTGCTTGCCTATCACACATGAAACTTAAAATTCGGTCCCCAGTACTGTGTAAATAACCTGGGTATGTGGCACACCTGTGACCCCATCACTCAAGAGATAGAGGCAGGAGGATTTAAGTTTAAGGTAATCCTACATGACACCCTTGAAACCAATTTTTACAGTTCCAGTTCAAAGTGATTTGTTTCCATGGCTGTCAGCTTTTAAAGATTATTTATTTTATGTATACGAGTACACTGTAGCTGTACAGATGGTTGTGAGCCTTCATGTGGTTGTTGGGAATTGAATTTTAGGACCACTACTCGCTCTGGTCCATCCCCCCACTCGCTCCAGTCAACTGTGCTCACTCTTGCCCAAAGATTTGTTATTATCATAAGAACACTGTAGCTGACTTCAGACTCACCAGAAGAGGGCGTCAGATCTCATTAAGAGTAGTTGTGAGCTGCTATGTGGTTGCTAGGATTTGAACTCAGGACCTTCGGAAAAATGGTCAGTGCTCTTACCCTCTGAGCCATCTCGCCAGCCCTAGGCCATCAGCTTTTTACTTCAGATCTTAAGGTTTATTGTCTTTCACAGTGGTCATCCAGGTACCCTAAATAACACTACCGATCAATCCTTGATTGGGTCCCTAAATAGTAGTTCCAATAGTTCTAAATAGTTCTAGTTTCCAACAGTAGGCAGAGATCCTGCCCTCCCTGCTACAGCCCCTACAGCCTAGGTTTAAGTCCAGACTTAGATAACCAAAAACCAAATTCCATCCTTATAACTGATTGCAGCTTGACTCTGCCCTTGTAGACAGTTAATTTCCACCTCTCAACTCCTCTGTATATCTAGCAGCCATTCCGGCCTCCTGCTGGATTCTAAATTTGTCTTGCCTAGCTAATTACCATAGCGTTACCCTACCCGCCTACGTAGAGCTGAGTCCTACCCTGCTGCTATTCCCCTTTCTAAATAAGTCCCGTTTCCGCTGAACCTTATAGTGTACAGCACAACCTACTTTGGTGTTTTGGCCACAGTCTGAGAGTATCCGCCAATCAGCTGAAAACAGCCCATCCACCAACCCTCCATCCTCATTTAAGCCAATCAATGTGAACTGGAAGTCCTCCCTGCCCCGCCCCAACCTTGGCACTTGGCTAACCAGTACTCCTTGACCCAATCGGCGTGAAGCACTAGCTCCGCCCAACACCTCTATTGATTCAGTCGGCTACCCGCAGTCCATCAATCCCCTTTAAGCCAATCGTGTCACAGCTCTGTTAGTATTCCTCCACCACCAGGCCCCTGGGCCTAGGATCCTTGGCATTTTGTCCAATCAGCAGGCAGCAGGACGCTTGGCTCCTCCCACGAGAGCCCACGTGAGCGGTGGGGAAACGCAGGGGCGGCTTCTGGTTGCTGCTTCTGCCGTCGCCGCCACCACCACCGCTGCCGCTTTGGAACCCGGGCCTGGGGGGCGGTGGGGCCTCGTATGGAGCCCCCGCCCCCCGGAGCTGCTGCTGCCACCGCCGCGCCACACGCAGGTGAGCCCCAGACCCACAAAGTGGAGGGCCCTGTCCATGACCCCACGTATTCTCGCCCCCGCGCAAGGGATGTGGTTTGCCCCAGCCTGCCGGTGTTCGGCTCCACTACCATCAACTGATTGCCCCTGTGAGTGCATTGCCTGCTCCTCTTGTCCTTTATAGTGGATCTGACCATGGCCTAACATCCTGCTGTCTGTATAATGGATCGGTCTATGAGCTTATGATTTTCCCCACCCCAACTTAATGGACTCGTCCGTGGTCTTGCCCTCCCCAACCCCCACTTATTGGGAACCAGTCTGTTGCATTGTCCAGTCCCCCTTTAGTAGTAGATGTGACTAAAATATTTCCATTTCCCCCAGCCTCAAATTTAAGGGGAGCCTTCTGTGGCTTTGTTTATTGAATCCCTCATGTTTATTGTAGTGAATCCATCTGTGGCACTGTACCCACTTCAAACACCCCATTGTTTGTTCAACAGTGAGTCCATCTAAGTTTATATTATTGCCTCCTTGAGTCCCCAGTACATAAAACCCATGACTTTATCCACCTCCGTGAATTAGTTTGCATGCTTGCATTCATATCCCTCTAGTTATCACCGCCCTAACTTTTCTCCCTTATTTGTAGACTCTAGTCTTTGGACTGCTTCCTTTTAACAGTGGGTCAATTTGGTGCTTTGCAATTTTTTTTTTCATTTTCAACAGCCTAGTCTATGGCCTTGTCCTATCCTTCATTTTAATTAATCATTATGCGATGGCTTTTCTTCTCTGCAGTTGTATAGGAATCAGCTTAAACCATATCTCACTTTTGTAATGGGTCTGTTCAGAAGCCTTTTGCCACCCCAATGTTTACATTCTCTTATATCCTCAGAGCTTGCAACCCCTCCCCAAAGAGGATGGGCTTTATACTTTATTTCCCTCCTCCTCCCATGTATTAGGTCAATCTTCTCTGCCCCCATCTCTTAGGAAGTACTGTGTACTTGTGAAACCCAGGGACTTTTAATCTATACCATGTTTCCTCATAGACACTTTTTTTAAAGATTTACTTATCATTATAAATAAGTACACTGTAGCTGTCCTCAGACGTACCAGAAGAGGGCATCAGATCTCATTACAGATGGTTGTGAGCCACCATGTGGTTGCTGGGATTTGAACTCAGGATCTTTGGAAGAGCAGTCGGTGCTCTTACCTGCTGAGCCATCTCACTAGCCCTCTCATAGACACTCTTAACCACTAGACATTTTACTTTGCTATAGTATCAAGTACAGTAGTGGTACTAATGGTAATGATGATTGGATCTAACTTTATACTTTACACTTGCTGTTTACCAGGCCGAGTGTTCTATACTCTCCAGCTTCTTTATTCCTCATCATAGCTGTGTGAGACAGGTAACTGAAAAAACTAGGGCATATGGAGGTTAAAAGCCTTACTCAGAGATGGCCTGATAACTACTTAGATAGAGGAACACTTTTGACATGCCCCTCTCTCACCTCATTGCATCCCATGAGGGCACATTCCTTAACAGCCAAATTAGTTCCAATTACCAGGCTTTTGTTTCTGCTGTTCTTTCTGCCAACAGAGCTGTCTCCATTCTACACTGGTCTCAGGACCTCAAGTCCTAGCAGTGGTATGACTTTACATAAATGGCTTAACTGCTTTCTCCCTGTACTGGGCTAAAATGGGGGAATCAGAACTATATCCTTTCCAGTGTGAATAAAAAATATGTGGGTGAGTTAAACAAGTCACCTCTCTGACCTTACCTCCATCATCTCCACATTTTAGACCCATGTTATAGCCATGCTGACCTGCTCACTGCTTCTCAAAAACAGCAGGTATAGGCCGGCCTCAGGGCCTTGGCGTTAGCTCTTCTTTATCCATGAACACTACTCCCACATCTCTGTATGGTAACTTCCAAAGTCCTGTACACTTACCATACCCAAAGGAATTTTTTCACTACCCTGTGCAGGGAACACACTAAGAATGCCATTTGATTTGTAAATAAAATGAGTGTAAAAGGATATGTTAACAGAAATGTGATGTTTATGAAAAGGCACAAATAGAAAAGATGGTTCAGAGATTGCTTTCATGTCTTTGCATCTTGGGTAGTGTTATTTCAGCAAAACATGTATTTGTCACACTGGTGCTTGGAATATAATATATAAAGATATATATATATATAAATGCTTCAAATATCATTTTTTGTGTCAAAGTAGTCAACACTCAACTCTTTTTGACCACCTGATTTTGTATACCCAGCAGGGTTCCAATCTCTTTCCTGCTTTATTTGGCCCTTTGTACTCTGTCATGGTTAAATACACTATATAGATTATATAAATGTCTGTCCTCCTCAGAATAGACATCCCATGGGAACTTACAGGCTTTATCTGCCTATTCATTGTTCTACCTTCATGTAAAAATGTACCTTCTGTACAGTAGGTGCTTAGAATAATCTGTTGCACAAATTAACTTGGGGGGGGGGGACTGTAGTATCTAGACTGTGCATGATGGCTCACAGCTATATATTTCCAGCATGGAAGATCAGAGAGAATAAAAACTAACCTGGGTGACATAGCGAGTTCCAGCCACCCCTGAACTCCAGAGGGCGATCCTGTCAAAAAACTGACAATGAAAATTGAACCCCGGATGGCACGGGGTGGGGGTGGGGGATGCAGATAAGAAAGAAGAAAGGGGAATGTAAGAATTAATTAAGACCGAGCGATGGTGGCACATGCCTTTAATCCCAGCACTTGGGAGGCAGAGGCGGGCAGATTTCTGAGTTTGAGGCCAGCCTGGTCTACAGAGTGAGCCCAGGACAGCCAGGGCTACTCAGAGAAACCCTGTCTTGAAAAAAAAAATTTAATTAGGATCTCAGTTTCAACTGTTTAAATATTAACAGCTATTTACTAAGCACTTAGCGAGTACCAGGTATTTATTCTAGATGGGAGAGATATGGAGAAGCAAAACAGGCAGAAATCCCTGTAGTAGACATGACTAAAAGTGAGGGAGACAGACTGTATAAATAGGTAACCTTAGATACCACATTATACAAAGGCTAAGGAACAGACAAATAGGGCAAATAGGACCAGAGTATCAAGGTGTTTGAAATCTTAAAGACAAGGCATGCTACACTTGGAAATGTGACTCATTAGTTAAGGCCTGAAAGAAACAAAGGAGGAAGCCATAATGTGTAAAGGAAGAATGTACCAGAAAGGACACTCAATACAAAGACCCTGAAGCCCAGATTATGGCTACCATGTTCAAAAGCCAATGTGACTGGAAATGAGTTGAGGGGGAGGGGTAAAAGACAAGGTCATAGAAATGATGAAAGCCAGATGGTAGAGTCCTACAGAAAGTTGAGGGGAGGGGGAAAGGTTGATATATAACCTAAGGGCTAATGTTTAATGTTTATTGCATTTCTACCATGTGCTCCAGATACTTTTCTAAGTAATATATGTGTGTGTGTGTGTGTGTATGTGTGTATAAATGTTAACTCCTCATTTTTTAATTTTTTTTTTGATTTGAGAATAAATTACCCTATTTCACAGATATTCAACAAGGCATAGAGAGGTTGAACAACTTGCTCAAAGTCACACAGACAGAACAAGGAAGGCAGAGTGTGAGGCTGTGAAGATCAGGACAGAACAACTTTGCAAGAACAAACAAGTTACTCCATGCACTGGGTCATGCAGAGGGAAAATTCTACCTGGCAAGGAACATTGTGTGCCTCAGGTAGACACTTCAGAGCTTTTCCCTTTACCAAAATTATACTTCCTATGGACATCAATATGACTTGCTACCCTCCCACCACCAAACATCACTTCTTCAGGAAAGTGTCCTACTTGTTACTCTGGGATCTTGCCTGTTTATGTTTTCTTAGAGAACTGGCCTTGAGTGGCTAGAGATTCCGAGTTTGTACTCTGACTGCCAGCATCCAGCAGCTCATCCAAGGGTGAGACCTTAGGCAAGTTACTTAACATCTTTCTCCACACTTCACTGGCTTGTCTGCAAAATGGAGACAGTAATACAATCCACCTTTTGGTGGGTGTTATTATCTTGTTTTCTTCTTTTTTTTTTTTTTTTTTTTTTTTTTGAGACATTTCTTACTGCCCTATGAATGCAGGGCAGTATGCAGGGACTCCTGTCTATTGTGTCCTAAGCTGTTTTGAGGCACCCAGCAAATGAGGAATGAAATGAGGAAGGAAAGCCTTCTGGGAAGGGCAGGTAACCAGGATGCCTGGTAAGGCCTATGTTAAAAAAGCAGTAATCAAATTCAGCCCGTGTGTCTTTGCTGGGTTCTGACATAGCTCAGAGGAGGTGGTGAAATTGCCTATTTTTGCCACTAGGGGTCACACTGCACTCTATAGGCCTCTGAAAGAATCTGGTGCTGGGAATATTTAGTCCCTTAGAGCTCTGAGGAGGGGACTCTGATCCACTATCCCTTGGCACTGTAATTTGGACACCTGCCTAACACTGTTTCTGCTAAATGAACCTTGAACTGGCTCATACATATGAGGATCATACTGTAATTTCAAGCAGATTAAAGAATAAAGCTATAAATCTAAATCGTAGGTTCTTCAAAACCTTAAAAGGTTTATTCTTAATCCTTAATCCAGCAATCTCAGCCAGGTGGACAGCTGGTTGATTAAGTCCCGTCCTTGCAGGGACTTAAACAGGTTCAGTGTTAGTTCCAGTTTGGTTATAGGAAAGGGTAGTGGTAAGATAACAGGTAAACAGTGAACATCCTTCTATTAAAGCCATATTTTGTTTTGCTTTTTTTATTGAACACCGATTTCTCTGTCCCTCCTCCCATAGATATATATCTTACTCTCTGTGTGTGTATGTGTATGTATGTGTGTATGTATATATATGTATATATATACATATATATGTATATTACAGCTTACCCCCACCTCTACTCCTCCCAGTTTTCCCTCCTCCTCTCCCATTGGAAAACAAACAGGCAGCAGGGTAGTCATGGTGTGGTGCATGCCTTTAATCCAGGGCAGCCAAGGCTATTATTCAGAGAAGCCCTGTCTCACGAAAACAACAAAAAGCCAGGCAGTGGTAGCGAGCACCTTTAATCCCAGCACTCAGGAGGCAGAGGCAGGTGATCTCTGAGGCCAAGGCCATCATGCTGGTTTCAGGACATCCAGTACTATACAGACCCTGTCTCAAAATAAAAACAGGAAGGAAGGAAGGAAAAGAAACAGGCTTCTAAGGGATAATAGTAAAATATAAGATAAAAACAAAAAGAGCCCAAGAAACAGAGACCCATTTGTTTGAGCACTAAGGAATCCCATAAAAACACTAAATTGGAAGCCATAATATGTACACAAAGGATCTGGTGCAGATGGTTAAATGCTCAGACCCCTGAAGCTGGTCATGCCAAGTGACCCATGCCAAGTATCTCAGGACTTGGGAAGTAGAAGCGGGTAAAATAGGAGTTCAAGGTCATCCTCAGCTATATGGCAAGTTTGGGGCTATCCTAGGCTATCTCTAAAAATAAATAAATAAACAAAACCACTTAGACCCCTAGAGTATGATACTTGGCTCAAGTGCAGGAACCATCACAACAGCAAAGCCACTTGGACGTCTTTTGCCTTGTATAATATTAATGATATTGTAATAAGAATATCTCCTTTCCAAAAGGAAAAAAATACCTATTTTTCTGAGTTGGGAAGAAAGATAAGTGAGTCAGTGCCGATGAAAATAACAACCCCTGCCTTTATCTAAAACCCCATAGGCCAGCTGTATTTCAGAATTCTGAATTTTTCCGTTTAGAAAGGTAGCATGGTGCACATATGATATGTTACATAACACCCTCAGCCAGCTCTGTCACCAGCTGCTTTTAGATCTCTGCACCAGAATGTATGAACATTCCTACTAAGCAAGAATCAATAAAAAAACCAGAATGGGCCTTGCTTTCTTTCCAATCATGTTTTGTTGCCAAAAGAAGCCTTCGTTCTTAGAGTGTTTTAGATTTAGGGATAGCAGAAAAAAAAAATTTGTGAACAAATTAGAAAATATTTACTTAAAGTTTATATCCCAAGCATGTTAAATTTAAAATTCATACATAATAATGATACATGGTCTCTACTTTATAGATGAGTATATTACTATTCCTGTTTCACAGATGAGAAAATTTGCAATACAAAATTAAGTAATGAATTTGGCCAGAATCTCACAGCTAATAACTGGCAGATCTGGGATTTAAACCAGAAAAGTCTAAAATTAGAGTTAGGTTGATTATGCAGTAGGCAAGATGGCTTTCTGCTTAGAGCAGTATGTGACATAATAATACATGCTTGTTTAAAAAAAAAGGCTCACAGCCAACCATTAGACTGAGTACTGGGTCCCCAGTGAAGGAGCTAGAGAAAGGACCCAAGGAGCTGAAGGGTTTGCAGCCCCTTAGGAGGAACAACAGTATGAACTAACTAGTACCCTCAGAGCTCCCAGGGACTAAACCACCAACCAAAGAGTACACATGGTGGGACTCATGGCTCCAACAGCATGTGTATAGCAGAGGATGGCTTAGTCGGGTATCAATGGGAGGAGAGGTCCTTGGTCCTGAGAAGGGGAATGACAGAGCAGAGAAGCGGAGTAGGTGGGTGAGTGGGGAAGCAAGGACTCTCATAGAATCGGGGAGGGAGGATTGGATGGGGGGGGGCTGGGAGGGGAAACAGGAAAAGGGGATAGTATAAATAAATAAAATATCCAATAAAAATAGAATGAAAAAATAAAAATAAAAGAAGGCATGCGTTCAGGGTGAAGCTCTGTGATAAAACTTGTGCTTAACATACGTAAGACCTTGGATTTGATCTCTAGCACTGCAAAAAGAAGTACCTGCCTCATATGTTGCAGTATGTGTAATCTCAGCACTCGGGAGATGGAGACAGTAACATTAGGAGTTTGCGGACAGCTTGAACTTCATAAGACCATATCACAAACAGTAGCAACAATGGCGGGGGGGGGGGGCGCGGGTGAGAATGTGGGTCAAGTCATGAACATTTCACTAGTGTTCTAGTCCCACTGTATAAATTGTCCCTTACTTAATCTCCTTGAAACTACACATTTCTGTAGATGCATTGGTATACACCTGTATTCCCAGTACTCAGGAAGCTGAGGCAAGAGTTCAAGACTAGCCTGGGGTACATAGTAAGACTCTGTCATTTTTAAAAAAATTATCCCCTTATCATCTGACCGTCTCAGAAATCTAACAGTCATCTTGCCAGGCTAGCGTTGAAGGCTTGGCAGGGCTTTTAGTCCTTTCTAGAAGAGGTTTGTTTCCTGCTCACTCAGGTTGTCGCTTGAGCTGTAACGCTGATTTCCTTACAGGCTTTGTGCTGGGGGTCATTTCAGATTTGGGGAGCTGCCCAATTTTCCTGTCTTAGAGCCTTCTCTAGAATCAGGAAGAGCAGAGAAAGTCCTTCTCCTGCCATTCTGCCCCTAAACTCTGTTTTAGCCTCATTTCTCTGCTTTTAAAAGAGCTCATACAGTGGTTGACCTCAAATAAAACCAGAGTGATTGCTGTAATCTTAATTTCATCTCAGAATTTCTTAATATTATGTAGCCTAACCTAATCATAGACTCTAATAACTAGGATATGGAATTCTTTGGGGCTCAGGTTGTACTCTGTCTTCCCTCTGGCTCCTAAAGATTCACATTTATCAGGGCTGGATTGAGAGCTCAATATAAAAAATGCTTGCTGCTCTCACAGAGAAGCAGAGTCCATTTCTCAGCACCCATGTCGGGCAGCTTATAACTGCCTGAAACTACCTCCAGGGAATCCATTGCCGCCTTCTGGTCTCTCTTGGTACCAGTACCCATGTTTACATATAGTCACACAGACATACTCACATATTTTTCTTTTAATTCTTTTTTTGTTGTATGTCTGAAATACAAGGGGCATCCAAAGCTACATGAAGGAGTTTAGGAGACTGTTTAGGGAATAGTAGTGAGATTTGGGAACAATGTGAAGGCAAGGTAACAAGAAAGGAACCATTTTTGCTGTCTTCCAGGTACCCCTGGGATGGCGTGAGTGCTTCCCTAGTGATGGACCCATCTGTGACGCTGTGGCAGTTTCTGCTGCAGCTTCTGAGAGAACAAGGTAATGGCCATATCATCTCCTGGACCTCACGGGATGGTGGTGAGTTCAAGTTGGTGGATGCAGAAGAGGTGGCCCGGCTATGGGGACTGCGCAAGAACAAGACCAACATGAATTATGACAAGCTTAGCCGGGCCTTGCGATACTACTATGATAAGGTATGGCCTCAAAGACCAGGACTGGAAACCCTTGAAATTACTGTCAAAAAACTTTTTTTTTCCTTTTGAGGAAAAAAAAGTTACACTTGTCTGGCAGTGGTGACGCACACCTTTAATCCCAGCACTTGGGAGGCAGAGGCAGGTGGAGTTCCAGGACAGCCAGGGCTATACAGAGAAACCCTGTCTTCAAAAAGAAAAAAAAAAGAAAAAGAAAAAAAGAAGGCAAGGTCTTATAATGTAGGCTAGATTTGTTTGGAACTTAACTATATAGCCTAAGCTGGCCTCAATTTCCTGCCTCTACCCCTATTCCTAGAATTACACTTCTGGCCTAGAAATTTCATTTTGTTATCTCAATTAGTATAGCTATAACTTTGAAGACATTATTTAAATTTACTAATTTTTGCCCTATCCTCTAGTTCTCTGCATGCCTGGAGATAATAGTTGTGTTTTTCAGAACTCTCAGACCAATGTTAAGTTCCCCTATTTACTTTACTTCTCTTACTACAGAATAATCAATGTTGTTATTCCTAGACTCAGAGTCATCCTGACATAGTTCTAATACTAAGTTTCCTTACTCCATTTTCTAGAACCCCCAATGTCTTTAATCACTTGTCTTATTTTTTTACTTTTGAGGCAGGCTCTATTTGTGTTACTGAAGATGGCCTTACACTTGCATTTCTCTTGTTTAGTCTCCTGAGTGCTAAGACTACAAATCTCTGCCTTTAACTAAGTGCTCCAGAAAAACGTTTGTAGTGCCACCTCATACCCACTCCTCTTAGATTCCTAGAGCAGCACCTGAGTATCTATATCACTTGCTTTAATTCATCATCTTAATACTGCAGCTCAATTTTTAGATTTTTCTCATCTTACACTCGCAAGCTCCCAGATCTGCATTGTATTTCACATTATTTACAGTAATTATTTCATATTTCTTCAGTGTAAACCTTCAAAACAATATTAATAATTAACCATTTTCCTTCATTTTCTGTAAAATACAAGGATACCCTATGACCAGCACTAAGACATTGACCAAAATGCCTAGTGTCCCATATTCTTCATGCCACCTCCCCAAATAGTTCTCACCTGTGCTTTCTGTCCTTGGTAGTTCATGACATATATTCCATTTTCATACATTACTCTTTCAGTTCAAACCTCCAAAATAATACCTCGTTCTGTCCTGAGACCTCCAAGACATCCCTGAAACCCTCCAAACCATATGTGACCTAAGATACCTCAAAGCATGTTTTCTGACTCACCCAAGCAAACCTTGCTATCCCCCTCCTCATGGTTACGCCAGCTTCTTACTCTCTTCTCTAATTAGTGACTCATTACTCTCTTCTCTAATTACTTACTCATTTTCTTATGCTTTAGCTTAAATATCCAGAATGATACTAATAATACAACGTCACCTGTCCTCTTTTGTGATATTTCTGTCCTAGTCTGTTTGCTTGTTAAGATAAGCATAATGATAAAAAGGAAAGGGTTTGTTTCTCGTATAGTTCCATGTCACAGTCCATCATTGATGAAAGCCAAGAGAAGAACTCAAGGCAGGAACCTGGAGGCAGAAACTAAAGCAGAGGCCAGAGAGGAAGACTGCGTACTGGCTTGCTACCCCATGGATCACTCAGTGTGGTTTTTTTTTAATACTACCCATGACCACCTTCTCAAGGGTGATACCACCCTAAGTATGCTAGCCCCTACCACATCAATCATTAATCAGTAAAATGCCCCACAGACTTGCCTACAGGCAATCTGATGGCAGGACTTTCTTCATTGAAGGCCCTTCTTCCTAGATAACTCTATTTTGTATCAAGTTGACAAAAAGCTAAGCAGAACATTTGAGCTTTTTTGTCATCTTGACACTATTAAAGTATAATTGTTAACTTTGTATTCATCCCCAAGAGCTCATGTTAATATCACTATCACAAAACAAAACATAATATAACTTTCAAAGTCCTTTTAAACACTTCAAAGATTCAGTGTCTCTAAAATATATAGTATCTCTCAACTGTCAGCTCCTATAAAATAAAAAATAAGTACTCATTTACTCTTACTTCAAGAGCAAAGAGCCAATTACAATCAAATCAAAACAAGACCAAACTCTAGCAGTGTATGTTAAATCCTGGCACCTGAGACTCACTTATGATCTTTTAGGCTCCAGAGAGCTTGGGCAGCTCCACTTCTCCAGCTGCACCAACTGCGTTTCCTGGCCTGAGTCTAGCTCCATATCACACTTTCACCATTCTAAGTGGTGGCCCCACAGTCTTTGCTTCTCCAGTAGGCTGAGGTCTTCACTGCAACTGAGGATGCACCTTCACCACTGGCCTCTTAGCCCCTCTGCAAGGACTCCAACCCTACCATATGGTTCCGAGCCCCAGCTTCTCTCCATGTCCCTTTCAATCCTGGACCATCTATTGCAACTGAGGCTTCATCTTCACCAGTGACTTCTCCTAGCCTCTCAAAGTACCAGGCTCTCCACAACCCCTGGCATGCGGCTTTTATGCCAAATACCATGTGGAAGACTCTTACACATTGCCAAGTTCAAGCTACCAGCATAATATGCATCCTTGCCCCCTCTGGACCACAGGTTCTGTGTACTGATCCTGAGGAAACACTTCCTGAAAGATTTTACCTCAGTGATTCGATCTTTCCTTACTCACAGCTGATTTTTGTCAGCCTCTGCTAATCAGTGTTGATTGTCCCAGTAAAGCAAAGATTACACTTCAGGAGTGCTGGTCTCTTGTTAATCACAGTTGATCCTTCAGTTCCAGGTAATCAGAAATCACAGTCTTAATACAAATTATCACATGAATGACCCCTATAGAGGAGACTGAGGGGCTCTCAAACTTGCCTCTGAAGCTTCACAAGCCAGGCCTCCACCATCTGCACTGCTCTCAGAATTATCTTCCAAGTTCCCCCCCGGCATCTCATCTAAAGCTCTGAACAAAAGTTCCAGATGCTACCACAGCCATTTCCAAAACAACATGGTCAGGTCTGTCACAGCAGTAAGCCCTCTCTGGTACCAATATCTGTCATAGTGTGCTTTCTATTGCTGCAGTAAACACCATGACCAAAAGCTACTTGAGGAGGAAAGGGTTTACTTCATCTTTAAAAATCCACTATCTCTTGCCAGTGAGATGGTCCATCATAGACGGAAGTCAAGATAGGAACCTGGAGACAGGAACTGAAGCCAAGTCCATGGAGGAACACTAACTAATTACTGGCTTGCTTTTCATAGCTTGTTCAGCTACCTCTTTTATATAGCCCAGGACCACCTCCCCAGGGAAAGTGCCACCTACAGCAAGAAAATGCCTACTGACTTGCCTAAAGATGGTCTGATAGAGGCACTTTTTTCTCTTCTTAGATGACTCCAGCTTGTGTCAAGTTAACAAAAACAAATAACCAACACACTTTTTCTGTTCTATATCAGCATCACTAGCTTTTAAAAATCAGCTATCTCTGGCTTAGCAGGTAAAGGTTCTTGTTGCCAAGCCTGAGAACCTGAGTTCAATCCCTGAGGCCCACATACTGGAGGGAGACAACCATCTTCTGCAGTTTGTCCTCTGACCTTTACATGTGCTATGACACACTTATACCCCACAATCAATCACTTACCCTCATTTCCCCTCCCTACAACAGTCAGTCAATACATTTTTAGAAAAGCCCTCTGTATCAATCGTGTTATTCTCCCTATCCGACTATACTAATTTAGTGTCTTCCAACATGTATCAGTTACTTAATTTTCTATTGCAGTCCTGTTAACATTCCCAAAACCTGACTCTGTTAAACCCAGGTCCATAGAAGTTACCTATTCCCTTAAATTGGTCCCTGATGAAATGTAGTCAGTGGGAAAAGGGGAATAAGACAGATGAAGATGAATAACAGAAAAAGACTTAAAGAGAAATGGGTGGGAGGGACACTAAAGAAAGAATTAGTAAAGGGAGCCCAGAGAAGGAGTGGAAACAGGGGAGGGATGCAGAGAGGGGGGAAGAAAGGAAAGCATAGATAGAGATGGGAAGATTCCACAAGCCTAAAAGAGATGAGTGAAATAGGAGCAAATGGAAAGAAAGGCATCAGGAGAAGAGAAACAGCCCTCAAGACCCTCCATTCACCCTGTTCTTCACTTCTCAGAATATCATCCGAAAGGTGAGCGGCCAGAAGTTTGTCTACAAGTTTGTGTCCTACCCAGAGGTTGCAGGGTGCTCCAGTGAAGACTGCCCACCCCAGCCTGAGGTGTCTGTAACCTCAGCCATAGCCATGGCCCCTGCTACTATCCATGCAGGCCCAGGGGACCCTGCCACTGGAAAGCCAGGAACTCCAAAGGGTGCCGGAATGACAGGACAAGGTGGCTTAGCACGAAGCAGCAGGAATGAGTACATGCGCTCGGGCCTCTATTCTACCTTCACCATACAGTCTCTGCAGCCACAGCCACCCCTTCATCCCCGGCCCGCCTCAGTGCTTCCCAACACTACCCCTGCAGAAGTACCAGCACCTGCCTCAGGGAGCAGGACCACAAGTCCAAACCCCTTAGAAGCCTGCTTGGAGGCAGAAGAGACTGGTCTGCCCCTGCAGGTGAGTACTGGAACTTGAAAATTTAGGAAAGGGCTTGGAGAAGAAGGATGCATCATTCTGAAATGAAGCACGAAACTCATAGAATAGAGATAGGTGACCTGGTACAGGACATAGTGGTGGAAGAGGAGATACAAGTTCCCTCAAAGAAATAGATAGGAAAGTTATGCCTCTCCTTGGACATTAGTCCCTTGCAGGGTTACATCCCATGCACTGATTGTCATGCTTTAGCACTCATCATAGTCACTAGAATGGCCTTAAGGTTGCTTGGGTCCATTTCCAGAGTTTCTGCTTAATGTGGGTTTGAGGATGGATGACAATACCTCTAGAGTCTCACCCAGGGCCTCTGCCCCAAAGGACCTCCACTTCCATTAAATCCCATGGCCAGTTAAGGAATATGCTGCATGTACAGCCTTGCCTCCAATAACAAATGTCTTTCTAGAGACATCCTTGGATGACCCACAGAGAAAGGTTTTACACATGAACAATCCTATGCATTCCCTTTGTGCACACCCCTTTTCCAGGTTATCCTAACTCCACCAGAGGCCCCAAACCAGAAATCCGAAGAGTTGAGTCTGGACCCAAGTTTTGGCCATCCACAGCCCCCAGAAGTCAAAGTGGAGGGGCCTAAGGAAGAATTGGATGCTGCAGGGGTTGGAGGCTTCAGTCCAGAAGCTGTCAAAGCTGAACCAGAAGTCTCACCCTCAGAAGGCCTGCTGGCTCGAGTCCCAGCCATCCTAACAGAGAATACAGCACAGGTGTGTGGCCTCTCCACTTCCACCACTGAGATTGCCCAACCCCAGAAGGGCCGGAAGCCTCGGGACCTGGAACTTCCACTTAGCCCAAGCCTGCTGGGTGGCCTGGGACCCGAACGGACTCCAGGATCAGGGACAAGCTCTGGTCTTCAGGCACCGGGGCCAGCACTAACGCCATCCCTGCTCCCCACACATACCTTGGTGAGTGCCTTTCACTGGTAACTTACAAGCTGTTCTTAGGCTTAGGCTAAATTGATGGGACTAATTAAGAAGGGCAGGTCTTAGGTCTTTGTGGCAGCCTGACTCCCTAATGCTTTCCACAGGGTTTGCATATTGGGTTTCCTAGTGAGGTATATAGGTGGAATCTAAGACTGGGAAATTGAGGCCAGGCAGTGGTGGCACACACCTTTAATTCCAGCACTTAGGAGGCAGAGGCAGGCGGATTTCTGAGTTCTAGGCCAGCTTGGTCTACAGAGTGAGTTCCA
>JADRCD010036248.1:0-30836 GCA_019843815.1 Montemys delectorum
AAAAAACCAGATACACTGAAACTAATAGAAGAGAAAGTGGGGAAAGGTCTCGAACACATGGGCACAGGGTAAAATTTCCTGAACAGAACACCAATGGCTTATGCTTTAAGATCAAGAATCAACAAATAAGACCTCACAAATTTGCAAAGCTTCTGTAAGGAAAAGGCCACTCTCAATACATCAAAATGGCAAAAGATCCTCACCAATCCTACATCCAATAGAGGCCTAATATCCAATATACACAAAGAACTCAAGAAATTAGGCTCCAGAGAATCAAATAACCATATTTAAAAATGGGGTACAGAGCTAAACAAAGAATTCTCAACTGAGGAATACTGAATGGCTGAGAAGCACCTAAAGAAATGTTCAATGTCCTTAGTCATCAGGGAAATGCAAATCAAAACGATCCTGAGATTCCACCTCACACCAGTCAGAATGGCTAAAATCAAAAACTCAGGTGACAGCAGATGCTAGTAAAGATGTGGAGAAAGAGGAACACTCCTTCATTGCTGGTGGGACTGCAAGCTGGTACAACCACTCTGGAAATCAGTTTGGCGGTTCCTCCGGAAATTGGACATAGTTCTACCAGAAGACCCAGCTACACCAGTCCTGGGCATATACCCAGAGAATGCTCCAACATATAACAAGAACACATCCTCCACTACATTCATAGCAGCCTTATTTATAATAGCCAAAAGCTGAAAACAACCCAGATGTCCCTCAACAGAGGAATGGATACAGAAACTGTGGTACATTTACACAATGGAGTACTACTCAGCTATTAAAAACAATGACTTTATGAATTTCTTAGGCAAATGGATGGAACTAGAAAATATCCTGAGTGAGGCCACCCAGTCACAAAAGAATACATATGGTATGCACTCACTGATAAGTGGATATTAGCCCAAAAGCTTGGAATATCCAAAATAGAATTCACAGACTGCATGAAGGTCAAGAAGAAGGAAGACCAAAATGTGAATGCTTCAGTCCTTCTTAGAAGGGGCAACAAAATACTTACAGGAAGAAATATGGTGACAAAGTGTGGAGCAGAGACTGAAGGAAAGGCCACCCAGAGACTGCCCCACCTGGGGATCCATCCCAGATACTGACACCAAACCCAGACACTATTGTAGATTCCAACAAGTGCTTGCTGACAGGAGCTTGATAGGGCTGTCTCCTGAGAGGCTCTACCAGAGCCTGACAAGTACAGAGACAGAGCTCCCAGCCAACCATTGGACTGAGCACAGGGTCCCCAATGGAGGATTTAGAGAAAGGACTGAAGGAGCTGAAAGGATTTGCAACCCCATAGGATGAACAACAATATCAACCAACCAGAACCCCCCAGAGCTCTCAGGGACTAAACCACCAACCAAAGAGTACACATGGAGTGACCCATGGCTCCAGTCGCACATGTAGTAGAGGATGGCCTTGTTGGGCATCAGTGGGAGAAGAGGCCCTTGTTTCTAAGAAAGCTTGATGCCCTAGTGTAGGGAGGCAGGAGGTGGTGGGTGGGTTGGGTGGGTGGGTAGCCCTCTTAGAAGCAAGGGCTAGTGCATTGGGATAGGGAGTTTGCAGAAGGGGAGTTGGGGGGGGGACCGGGGAAGGGGATAACATTTGAAATGTAAATAAAGAAAATATCCAATAAAAAAGGAGAAAAAGAAAAGAAAATCTTCAGATGAATCCAATCTAAACCCTTCAATGCCCCCTTGTGACAAAATTGAAAAATTGCTTCCCAGACAGTTACCAAATAAAAGGCAGTATATTGAATTAAGGATACAGATCCTGTATGTTCTTTGGTTGCAAATTCAGACTATGAAAGCCCCAAGATCCAGGATAGTCGATTCTGTTTGTCTTTCTCTAGAGTTCCTATCCCCTTCTGGGCCTGAAATCCTTCCTCCTATTCTTCCACAAGAGTATCCAAGTTCCATCCACTGTTTGGCTGTGAGTGTCTGGATCTGTCTTAGTCAGTTGCTGAGTGGAGCCTCTCAGGTGAAAACTTGCTCCGGTCTGCAAACATATCAGAGTATAATTGATAGTGGTAGGTATTGATGGGTCTCAAGTTGAACCAGTTATTAGTTGGTTATTTCCTCAGTCTCTGTTTCATCCCATGTGCCTGCATTTCTTGTAAACAAGATACATTTTGGGTTGAAAGTTTTGTGGATGGGTTGGTGTCTCCGAAGCCACTGGGGTTCCTGCTTTGCCATTCCCTGCCCGTATGTGCCACATGTGCTGGTTGGTCTTCATATGGGTTCTAAAAACTTGGAGTGGGAACTATCCCAAAAGTTGTTGCCTGTATGTGGGATATGTTCTTCTAGCTGGGCTGCCTTGTCTGGCCTCAGTGGGAGAAGAAACACCTATCCTCACAGAGACTTGAAGTGCCAGGATTGGGGGATATGGGCAGGGGCACCCACTCAAAGGGGAAGGTAGGACGGGGCAAGGATTGTATGAGGGGGGTGACTTGGAGGGGACAGTGAACAGGATGTAAAGTGAATAAATAAAAATATTAAAATAAATAAATAAGTATACAGATTCTGTTAGATGATGCTACTTTAAAGCAATGTCATACAATAATTTATGCTTCTCTTTTTTTTGGGGGGGGGGGGTTTCGAGACAGGGTTTCTCTGTATAGCCCTGGCTGTCCTGGAACTCACTCTGTAGACTAGGCTGGCCTCAAACTCAGAAATCTGACTGCCTCCGCCTCCAAGTGCTGAGATTAAAGGCGTGCGCCACCACTACCCGGATTGTGTTTCATTTTTTAGAGTTTGGAAAATTAAAGTATGTGGTTGTATGAATACGTCATACAATTAATCCCTACTCAGGGTCTCAGTGCACGTTTACCTTAAGTTCTGAAAAGGATGATTCTGGGATTATACATTTTTAGAGACGATGACTTTCTTGGAAATTCCTTGACAGATTGAAGTTCATGAGGCTTCCTCATACACACGGGAGAGTGCAACAATGTTTTTAGATATTGTGACATATGGGAGAGTGCAACAATGTTTTTAGATATTGTGACATACGGGAGAGTGCAACATTGTTTTTAGATATTGTGACACAAATCTTGATACTGGTATATCTTATAATCCTATAGGTCAGGCAATTGTGGAAAAAAATCTAACCACTCATTAGAAGAAATGCTTATGAAACATAATGGGGACATGGGATTTCCAAGAGATAGATCCAATAACGCTGTATAGAGTTTAAATTTTTAAAATGTCAGTGAGGCAGGTAGCATAGTGGCTGCTAAAACTCACTGAATTTTATGAAAGAAATTTGAATGAGATCAGCCTACATAGATGCTAACTGCAGAATGAAAATTAGGAAATGTTTGACGTTGGATAAGAGGATGTGCTCTTGTTTGAACAGGAAATCAAAAGCTGTGGATTTCTTCAAAATTAAAATTAGAGTTGATGGTGAGAAACGGCCTAAAAAATCTTGGCTACAGACATGAGGAAAGAAACCAAGAATAACAACAAAACAGGTAATGTGGGTTGCTGATCGCTCTGTATTGAAACAGCTCTAAAACTGGCTGAGACATGAATGTCTCTGGATAGCCAATAAATCTTGTTGGCAACAGAGTCTTTAAGACTTATTATTACATTCCATACCTTTCAGAGAATATAGATGGTGAGTTATATTACAGTTTGGTCATGCAGTACAAATGGACTTGTAAAGTTAGCAGGTGACTTTCATCTGCTCAAACACAGAGCAGAGAATTATTCAGCTATTTTTTGCACACTGCACACTTGACACATAGATGTGTCAAGTAAGAAATGTATTTTTTTTTTTTGAGACAGAGTTTCTCTGTGTAGCCTTGGCTGTCCTGGAACTCACTCTGTAGACCAGTCTGGCTTCAAACTCAGAAATCCGCCTGCTTCTGCCTTCCAAGTGCTGGGATTAAAGGCGTGCGCCACCACCGCCCAGCAAGAAATGTATATTACCTTTAAACATTTGTGTGATGTGAGAAAAAAAAAACAGACACCAATAAAGACAAGACAAGTATCTGGGGTGATCTAGATTCACAGATTGTTTCAGTCAGGAGTTAAATCAAGCCCTGAACTTTCCTATTATAGAGAGACTGGACAGGAAATGATACAGCTAGCTCTCCCAGTTCTTGACCACTTTACCAATTTTTAGGGCTCCCAAAAGCTGCAGTCAACTCCAGATATCAGGAAGCAATCTTTAAGAACACATACCCACATTCCTGAGAGGTGGGGTGGGTAGTTTCTGATCGTTCAGTGGGTGATGGATGTTTGCTATCTTTAAGTTGGGTTGGTCACAAATTTTTGATGGTATAGGTCAGGGGGAAACAAAGTAAAGGAAGTGAGATTTAATGATCTCTCTCTTTTACTTTCCTCTATCATTCTTTCTCTTCTATCTACTGTTAGGGGAAAGAGAGGGCAGTAATAGGTTTCATCTCTAATCTCTACTAGTCTTTCTTTCTAATCCCTAGTTTTCCATGCATTGATTCTTTTGTTTCCATATGTTTTTGTTTAAGTTGGAGGTGAGCTTTTTGGGAGCCAAGCCTATCCAAGGCTTTCTCAGATATCCTGATGAAAACACCAAGGGAACATTACTTTTGTGTCCTGCCCAAAGGCACACTAAGGAGGTTCTGGTCTTGTGGTTGAGCAAGCATCCTGAAGGAGTCAAGGGAACCTGGCTCTTCAGTCTCAGAGTCTGTGGTTACCAGTCTCATGGCTGCTGTGTGCTCACTCTGAGGTATCCTGTGTTCTTCTAGCTAACATACCTAAATCATCTTTCTGTTGACTGTCCCAAGATGGCTCACCTACAAACAGGGTATAATATCTTAATAAACTCGCTTAACATGAGCCATTAGTCTTTGCAAGACATACTTGATATGTTTATAATGCAGCAGCATGATGTAGCAGGAGGAGGCGCCTTAGCAGGCCCATGCTATAAGGCATCCCCTGAGGTACCAGCCATATGACAAGTCTAGTATAAAGTTAAGCTTATTTGGGGTATGGGAAGGGGTGTGTGAAAAAAAGAGTGTTGGCAGAGAAAGAAAGGGGACGGAGAAGGACAGAAAGAGAGAGGGGAGAGAAAGAAGGGAAGAGGTCAGTCAGGAACACCTGGAGCAAGAGGGGGAGGACAGAAGAAAGAGAGGACAAAAGACAGAGAGGACAGAGGGAGAGACAGACGACAGAAGAAGAGGAAAAGGGAAAGAGAGAGAGAGAGGGGAAGGGAGAGAAAGAGAGAGAGAGAGGACAGAGGGAGAGGGAGAGGAGAGAGAGGAGAGGACAGAAAGAGAGGGAGAGGACAGAGGAAGAGGGAAGAAGGAGAGGGGAGAAGAGAGAGAGGAGAAGACAGAGACAGGGGAGAAGAGAGATGGGAGAGGACAGAGGGAGGGAAGAAGGGGTCGAGGAGAGGGAGGGGAGGGAGAGAAAGAGAGGGGAAAGCCCGGACAGTCTTTTGCCAAGCTTTCTGTATCTCTGTTCTCATCCCAGGTCCTGATCCTGGTTATCTCTCCTTTGGGTGCTCCAATTGTTGGTGTTTGATGTCATAAACTAAGTTGCTTAAATTTGTTTGTTTAGGTTTCTCCTGGCTGTCAGGAAACACACTCTGTACACCGGACTTAAACTAGGCTGGGAATGTGTTAGTATTTTGGCTACCAATGTGCAGGGTAGAGAGGTGCGAGCAATCCTGGGTGTGCCTTACTGAAATTGGTGATGTCTTGTGAATATCAACCGGGTGGTTTAAATTTGACCTGGATGGGCTGGGCTCCCTTTCAGCTGTGAGGCAGTGAGTGGGTTCATTTGCCTGCACATTATTTAATGATCATTGCAAGCTGGAGACCCTATGCCTCTGAAAAGCTAGAAGATTTTAGAAAATAGGGGCTTTTAATAAAAGTGTGCTAGTAGAATATACATTGTATAAACTTCGCCTAAAAGGATATGAAAAGTTCTCTGTAATGAGTCAGGAATGTAGGCTAGCCAGTTCCAGGAACCGGTGAGTCACCAAGGCCCCCTCCAGCTAGGACCCAGAATAGAAAGACAGGATATAAGTCATGGGGTAATTCTAGGAGTGGTCAGCTATAACATGAATAGTATAGCCCAAACCACAATCTTGTGACCAAACCACATTCTTGTGCATAATGAGTGTGTAGGATGTTTTCCTTATGACCCTGACTCAACTAGGGGCTGGGTCTCTTTAGAATTTTCCACTGTACTCTTGTTATGTTTCCTTGGTAATCCCCTCACCCACCTAGTTTGTGGTTTTTCCCTTTAAATACCCCTTACTCCTCGTGGTTGAACTCCTCTGGCCTGCAAGGTTACGAGTTCGACCCTGGTACCAGCCTTTCCTCAATAAACTTCATGCGTTTTGCAGCAAGTTCGGTCTCTCCCGAGTTATTGGGTGGTCGTGTCATCTCGAGGCTTGAGTGAGGGTCTCCCCAGGTCTGGGGGTCTTTCACCTACACGAAGGAGAAGTACCTACTGAGCGTAGGAAATGTGCACGGACGACTTTGTTGTCCAGGCAAAAGTTCTACTGCAATGCCAAACGTCTAAGGTCCAGGACAGTCCTCTGCTGAGGTGGAAACCCGTAATGGAACCACCCGGTTGTTGTGTCCCTTCACAGCATTTCGTCTCTTTGGGAGGTGCACTTGTCACTCAGATCTCAATAGCAAATCAGGGCCTCGAGACGGACCCGCCAGCCAGAATAGGGCGGGCACTTCCGGTTCGCCGTACCAGAGGCTCGGATACTGCACTGAAGAAAGTTTTCCTGGTCCCGTGTCTTCTGTTGTCACTCGCTGCCGAGTGATGTGAGGAGAGTGAGCGAGCTCAGAATTCGCGATGGTGAGCCGGGCCGCCGTCCCTACGCGGGGTGGAGCCGCGGGGCCCCTGCCCGGTTCGTTCCGGGGTGCGGGAACAGGCGGCGAAACTCGGCATCTGGTATGATTTTTGTTTGTTCATCTGAAGTCCCTCCACCATCCAGGCAGAAGCAGGACCTCTGAATGACTTAGATCCCCTGGCTGCGCCTGCGTAGAATTTTGGGGAGTCAGAGCCCTTGTGTCAAAATATCCCTTCACAGTGCAGTAAGCGCCTCGGCTGCTTTTACTGTCGCCAGGCTCGCCAGGAAGACAGATTTGCTTTCTAGCAGAGCCCTAGTTTCTTCTAGTGTCTTCTAGAAGTTCTGCGCTTGGCATATTAAGGTGTATGATCCATCTGCAGTTGATCCTGTGCAGGTCTAAAATCTATATTATTAATATGTTTGCATTTAGATGAGACTGAGCCAGTCATGTGTTTAGTAAGGACAAAATTGACACTATTTTAATTGTGTGGTTTTTTTCTTCTAAATGTGTTCTCATTTTCTGTTGATCTCTTGATAGTTTCCCAGACAGTACTGTACAGTTGATCATTTTCCATTCATGATTGCCATTTCTCATCAGCTTTCTGTTGTTTGAGCATAAATTATCAGAATTTTCAGTGGACCTTTGCTGAATCTAAACTTCAGAATCTATATTGCCATAATAGGATATTGACATACTATCGAAGATGGCAGCAAGCCAGAAATGGAACAATAGGAGCCAAAGAGCAAGGTTAGTCCATGTAGGGACTATCCCATAACTACAGACTTGGATGGATTAGGCCTTTGTTTTTATTTTTGGCAAGTAGTGCTATATGCTGAGTTTACAGCCTGAACCCGAAGCCATGTTACATTCCACACTGGTCTTAGTGAATGAATTAAATCATGGCTTTGTCCTATTTAGTTTAATATGTAGGCCCCGCCATTAATCCAGTCAGTGCTGAAGCAGAGCAGTCAGCCAGAGGGCCAAGGGAACAGAGACTAGTGTCAGTTCTTTCCCAAACCATGACAAGTGTTTCTTATTGTTGTTCTTGTAAGATTTATTTATATAAGTCCACCATAGCGGTCTCAGACACACAGAAGAGGACGTTCTTGGAATCCCATTACAGATGGTTGTGAACCACTATATGATGGCTGGGAACTGAACTCAGGACCTCTGGAAGAGCAGTCAGTGCTCTTAACTGCTAAGCCATCATGGCAGGGTATTTAAAATTAGTAATGAGCAATTAGCATAGAAAGAACAAGTTTCGGGCTGGAGAGATGGCTCAGCAGTTAAGAGCTCTGACTGTTCTTCCAAAGGTCCTGAGTTCAAATCCCAGCAACCACATGGTGGCTCACAACCATTCGTAATGAGATCTGATGCCCTCTTCTGGAGTGTCTGAAGACAGCTACAGTGTACTTAAATATAATAAATAAATCTTTAAAAAAAAAAAAAAGAAAGAAAGAAAGAACAAGTTTCTTTCCAAAGCCAGACATATCATGAGAAGTAAGTCTAAGCCTTTTCCATTTGTGGGATCATTTTTGTAAGAGAATCTAAGTGTTGCTTTAATCCAGGAACTTTTAATACCATTAGGTGCTGATCAACCTGTCTACTTAGTTTGGAAAGCATCAAAAGAGACATATTTAATCAAACAATTAGTATCTGCCCACAGAGTAGTCTTGGGATCTTGATAATATTGTTCTCCAAATGAATTTAAGCAGATCATTAATTTGGGCTTCCCCAGTCACAGTGAGTTTGGTCGGTCAGTGGGCTGAAGGTCTGGTAAATTCCTATCCATATGAGTGTAGAGGGGCCCAGATGTCTGAACATAACAAATAATTGTGCCTGAATTCTGGCTGGGAGTATTTGTGTCCATTCCCAAGGTGCGTGTGGCATAGAGACTGATTCTCCAGGTTACTCCTGCTTCCCCAAGGCTATAATCTTTTTAAAGGAATTCTCCAGGAACTTTCAGTTTCACAAACCCTATTTTTACAATGGAAACTCCCTTGTTTCTGGCAATTAGGGGGCTCAACTGCAGGGCGTGTGTAGCATTTTAAGGTCTGTATTTCCAGCTCAATAAATAAACTCCAATATTTTTCCTTGCTGTAATACAGCTAGACATTTAAAGTGGGTGTCGGTGAGCAAAGGTCAACATGAATATGGATTGTTGGTCTGTAAGGTAATACCGTTCCTATATCTCAACAGATACAGTTCTTAGTTCCCAGGTCTAGGCATGAGGGAAGTGGGGGTTAGACCATTATCCTGTATTCAGATCAGACATAAGACTCAGGGAGTAGAACTGGAGACCCAGTACAATCCTAGTCTTCATGGGTCTATAGTCAAGAGAGAGAGTTGGTCTCTACTTTTTGATTTGGGTGTGGTGTATCCAAGTTACTTTCACTGCCATAGGAATGGAGAAAATCAATTTTTAGGGTTCTTTCAGATTAGCCTCTCCCTTTGGCTACTCTCTTGGCCCAGACAGTATCATTGAACTGGAACAAGGGCAAACTGGTGGTGGACTGGGAGATAGATTGGTTCTCTGATAGTCCAATGAATAGTCTTTATGGAGGACTGGAGTGCCTGTAGTGATTTCATAAAGGAATGGTTGGAGAATTCTGTCAACTGTAGTCTTGGAGCTGTGAAAGAAATATAGAAGGTTTTAATGAACATGATCTCTTGATGGAGTACATCCTCCCCTATGTGAGGCTCAGCTGCCAAAGTAAAGCAATGGTAGGCAGATTCTGATGAGAGTTTTGTTAAAGCTTTTGTTCATTTGTTCTTTTTAAATGTCCTGTTTATTCTTTTTACTTGGCCAGAACTTGAGTTCTAAATGGACAATGAAGTTTTCAATCCATGTCTAAGTTTTAGATCAGGTTGGGAACACCCATCAGTCAGGCCAGATCTTGGTGAAGTTCGTTTTCCTAGAGTTTTGGGGGATCTTGCTCCCTCATTTGGACCCTTTCCTGGATAAGGGCTCTCTGTTTTGGATTCAGTTGAACACAAGTCAGACATCTGGCTGAAACGTGCTATACAAGGCTATCCAGACTAGAATAACATACCTTGGACTGAGCAACCTAGAAAATGTTGTGGATCCCACCTGAGTAAGTTGGTGAAGGTTAACTACCAACTGTCTTGTAAGGTGTTTAGTGCAGAATGATCTTTTCCTCTGGGTCCTACATCAACCTGTAGATCTGAGCTGTGCATTAGTTCTTTAGCATGGCGTCTCAGTCAGGAAAGGGTCCTGGCATATCATCAGAATACCAGTACACTCATTGTTCTTAAGAACCTTTTTCTGGCAGCCAAGTCAGAAGCCCAGCAATGGAGTTCAGCAATTTATAGAGGGAATCCAAATAGGCTCTGGGAGAGCCAAGTTTGTTGTTGTGGTTGTTGTTGCTAAATGCCTTTTTCCTCAGTAGCGACAGGCCCTCTTTCTCTATAGATCATACTATGGACATGCCTGGTACTAAAAGCATAGTGACTCTCCCATATATTTGGTGGTGGACTTCCCTCTTCCCACCTGAGAGCCTGGGTCAGATTGATCAGTCCTGCTTTCTGGACTGAGGTACCTGGCTGGGCCCAACTTCAATTAAATAAACTGCTGCAGCTCCCACATACCTGGTTTCATCTTTCATCTCCTGACAGTCATGGACTAGCATCTGTGTTATCAGACAAGAGGGGAGCTGAATTGTTAATGATGGGTTTCTCAATCCAGACTGGAGGGTGCATCTGTTACTGGGTCACAAAGGCATTAGACAGCTAATGTTTTATTGTTTCTTAGAGGAGGGCTTCAACCATGTCATGAGTATCCAATCTTGGCCCACAGTTACCTTGATTGTTTTCCTTCATTACACAGGTGGGACATCCTGTGGCTACAGTATTCAGTCATTTAGTCAGTTATGTCTCAGGGCATTTCTATGGCCTCAGAGTTTGGGGTAAAATCCCTTTTGTTTTTTGTTTCATAGACAAACAAATGAAACAAATGTCCTGAGACATCTGAAGTTGCTAGGGGTGGAGCAGAAGTCAGAACTGATTTCAAAGCCTCAAATGCTTTTGATTTGGTCTCAAATCTAGATTAAGGACTTAGTGCCCTTAATGCATAAAGATGTGCTGATGTATAGAGACCTCGCTTCCTCCACAGACTCTGGGAGCCAAGGCAGCAGTATCCAGCTGTACTTAGGAACTCCTGAACCTGTCCCTTTGTCTTTGGATTTAGGATCTGAAGGATAGCAGCCATCATACTTTGAGACAGGCTCCTTTTGTTTTCCTTTAGCTGGTTGTCAAGGGAGTTTGTCTTCTACAGATTGGTCTTTCTTAGTCAACATTTTGTAACCCAAGGTCTATAACTCTCTCAGAGTCCCTCAGTGGCTCTTTTATAATCTATTTTCCAGGAAACCTCTAAAAGAAGAGCAGAGATTCAGCGTTTAGCGCTTTAAATTCTGGGGCAACCTTGTTCAGATATATTGCCCATGTAACCTGCTACAGTGTTTGTACATTTAAAAGCAAGAACTCACCTCTGCCAATGGGAGGCTGAAGAATGCATGTTTTGGTTCTAAGATGGTGTATACCCCTCTTTTTCTGGAAGAATCAGTTTTAAGCGACTCTGGAGTTTCAAGTTTCTCCATAGGCAGAAGAGACATGTTCTGGGGTGACTTGCAGGGCACTAGAACTTGTCTCTTCAAGTCAGGCAGTGTGGACTGTAATTGACTCTTTTGTTTCTAAGGTCATTGGGTATTGTTTATCTTTTCATTGAAGGCAGAACTTTCAGCTAGATATTCTTCTGACAGAGAGTGAGATACCAAAATTTATTAGGTTTCTGTAAGTCTTACTCTGATTAGCTAAGAAGGTGAAGAGTACCTTTCAGGTTATACAAAAGATCTTGCTAGTTTGTTTGTTTGTTTATTGTTGCTGTTGTCCGTAAACACCTTTTTACCTAGCTCCAGCAACTGGAACCTCCTTTAACCTTTTTTTTAACTTTTAATTTTTTTTTAATACTGGAGGCCACTTAGATAACAGGAAATCTGTGTAGCAGCTGCCTTTAATCTTTCTATAAAGAACTTAATGAAATTGTTTGAAGTCTCCTTGCTTAGTGTTGGACAGAAGGGAAAAATCTGTTTGGTCCTGGTTGTGTTGGCTGGCAGCAATTTTCTTGCCTAGGCCAGGGACAGTGTTTTTGTTTTTCAGAGAATGGTGGGTGTTAGGGATCACTGTTGAAAAAAAGACACATTTTTTAAGAGAAAGGAGTAGTGGAACTTTCTCACTTCCTTTGGGTTCAGCACAGGGGACCATTTCCCCTTTCCCAGAACTACTTAGAATAGGCACAGACAGAGCGGAAGGAGTGCTCACCTGAGGAAACTATTTCCCCTTCCTATGTGCATTCTACTGAAAAGGGGAAGGGGTGGGGCATGGATGAGAGTCCTGGCTCCTCCTCACCTCCACACAGGGACCAATCCACAGTGTGAGCAGGAGTCAAACAAAGTAAGCAAGTGGTCCTGCTCCTAAGTGTGCCAGGTAAAGGTTGTTTTGTTTTGTTTTGTTGTTTTCTCTTGGTGGCCTGGCAGAACTAGTAGTTTTCAGGTCCCCACTAGAAGGAAGCGTGGATCTTAAACCAGGTGGGGAAGGGTTTCACAGTGGAGAAAGCCACTGGTCAATAAAGAAAACAAAACTGATAGAAACATAGAAAAACATATAGAGACAACATATGCAGAGAGGCAGACATACAGTACAAGCAGGGGCCATCATACATCCATATACCTGAACTGACAGAGGGATCTAGTGATATCTCACGTGGTTCCAGGACACTGGACCAGCTGCCATGTCCAACCTCCCTTACGTATCGAAACAGAAGGCCCCTCAACTGGAGGTGGCAGACAGAACAGATGACTTCCTATATTTCTTTTTGGGTGGAGGAGTTAGATACCTCTGAAGCGTTAGGCAGCCAATGACCAAAGGGAGGCCTGGGCACATGGAATATCTCAGGTTGCGCATCCCCTAGAGTTGCCTGATCATTGCAATTTTGCCTCCTACAAAGGGCTTGGAGGCGCCTTGTGTCTTCAAATCTGATGTCTAGAATCTCAGTGGGACCTCCAGAAATGTTTCGGGGTGTTCACCAGAGAAAACTGCTGAGACGTGGGTTTGAACCAATAGGAAGTCTTGTCCTGGAGTTGGGCCTCTAGTATCATCCAGAACCTTTCTCAAGGCGAGCTTTTCAGCACAAACACCATGTTCTAGGTTGACATACTTCAGATAACCACAGTTAGCCAGAACTGGGGCTACAAAATCTAAAAAGCAAGAGTAGTACATGAATAGGCATCCCATATCTATGGACTTTGATGGATTAGCCCTTTGTTTTTGTTTTTGGCGAGTGGTGTTGTCTGTGTGCTGTATTTAACAGCCTGAATGGCACTTCCATCACAAAGTCAATTGTGCTTAGGTCTGGGGCCCGGTTACTCTGCTAAAAAGGTTTATTCTTTTGTGTTTGGATGAAATATTCTGTAAATACCTGTGTGACCCTTTTTGGTATATGATATCTGTTAGCTCAAGTCTTTCTCTGTTTAGTTTTTGTCTGATGATCTGTTCATAAATGAGGGTGGGATATTGAAGTCTTGTACTATATCAGTGTGTACAGGTCAGTATGTGATTTAAGCTGTAGAAGTGTTTCTTTTACACACATTGGTGGCATTTTGGGGTGGGGATAGATGTTTGAAATTGAAATGTCATCTTGGAGAATTTTACCTTTGACTATGTAGTGTCCTTCCCCATCCCTTTTGATTAGTCTTGGTTGGAAAGTTCGCATGTACTTTATATGATTATGGGGAAACTGGATGAGGAATAGGGCAGATAAATGATTTTGGCTTTGTTTCTAGGACTAGGGATTGGACTCAAACACTTCACACGTAACGGGTGAATAGTCTGAGACCGAGCCAGCTTTCTTACAGATTGTTTTTTCATTCATTGATGGTGACTCACATCTGCAATCCCAGAGCCTGAAAAGCTGAAGCAGGGCGGTCACCACTGCCTTGAGGTCAGACCAGAGCACAGAATGAGACCTCTCTCCAAGAACACCAAATGATTACCTCATTATAAGACCAGGATCTCTCCAGGGCATGAGCTGTGCAAGTGCTACAATGTGTCACTGAGAAATAAATCGCAAACTGTTCCTAGGCCAGTAGGAAGCCAAGGGGTGACACCTGTGCCGTGGTTAGACTCTACATTGGCAGAAAGTTAAAAGACTTAACACTGATCACTGACTGTCACTTTATTTTTCCATTCTTCAAGTAGTTGCCATATATGTGGCTGTATCATACTTTGATTTAGTCAATACATTTAATTAGCTGAACTTGGGGTCTCACACCTGTCATCCTAGTACTTGGGAGGGAGACCCAGGATGTTCAAACTTAATCTGGAGTTTCAAGCCAGCTAGAGCTATAAAGAGATCCTGTCTCAACACACATACATACACACACACACTCACACACACTCACACACGCACACACACACACACACACACACACACACACACACAGAGTTGTAATGTGTGTAAGTATAAGGATGAAACCATCTGTAGTCAAAATTTGACCAAATATTGGCGGTGAGATGTCTCAGTAGGACACACGGTTGGTGTGAAATCCAGATGACCCTAGTTTGGTTTCAGAAACCCTTGGTGGAAGGGAAAACCACCTTCTGGATGTTGTCCTCTGATATTCAAACTCCTGTGCCTGTCCTGACACACTAATCACTGGCATACATCTCCTGGATGTACACAATACTAGTTTTTTAGTTGTCTGAATAGGAACAAAGGATACTTTTTAGTCATGGTTTATACTGAACGATTGTGATGGGATCAAAATGTCAAGTCAACTAATGTATAGGTATTATTAAATAGATAATTCTTGCAATGAATATGAAGTGTTTTTATGTCACACTATTTCTCCAAGAGATTCTTTTAATCAATTGGCACCTTTATGTGTCACTATAGGGAGACTTTGTTTTATTTTTTGAGATAGGTTCTCAAGTGGCTAAGACTGGCCTTGACCTACCAATTATCCTGCATTGATGACCCAGTTGGTGTTTCATGGATGTTAGGGTTTAGCTGATGAAGGAGGGGCGACTTGGAGGATTTGAGCAAAGAAACACCACAAAGTCACACTACGTAATAGACTTCGAGGGAGAGGTTTATTGGCGATTGTATACAAAGGCTGTGTTTGAGTTGGGTGGAAAGGAAAAACAATGAGTTGGGCCATGAAGGAACTGGGTTTTTACAAAGGAGGATATCACATATGCATCCAGAAAATAAATTACTTGTGATGACAATAGAAATGGGTTTTAATGGCTGGTGATGATATAGCTGCTGGTGGTGGGTTACTGAAGGTGGACTTGGAGGTATTTCCAAAATTCCTTCCCTTATTCATTATAAAATGTGTGGAAATATTTAGGCATGACTTATGAGGCAGGAATGGGAACACTTTGCTCTTTGGACTGCTTCCTGCTTGTCTGGGGGTAGCAATATCTTTGGGACGCTGTTGATCCTCCTCAACAGGACATATTTGGTAGTCATGAGTCTCTGGCTCTGTGGCTAGCAGTTGGTGATCCTGTAACAATAACTGATTAATTGATTAGAGATTTTTTGAACTTGTCATTACAGAAACATAGAGAATAAATTGATAAAGCAAGGTACAATTAGTTAAAGCAGGAAAATGAGAAGGGGGTGGAACAGGAAGACAAGTATCCACTTCCAAATGCGGTTCTCAAAAGCCTATGTGCTGGAGGGGTCGTGGTGTTCCTTAACAGTTTTGGAGGTATGAAATTGTTGGGTTTTGTTTTTTACTATACCCAATTGGTTGACATAGAAGCAGCATTCTTCTTAGATGAAGAGGTAAAGGTCACCTTTTTGAGATATAAGAAGATTGTCTTTGAAGGCTGAAGATGGTTTGGGGCACCAATTGTAAGTCCATGATGAACTGGGAAGAAAACTGATGATACAAGATCAGGGATATTGTTAGTCCATCTGTCCCAGTGGTGACCCCCATAGTTATTCCTATAAAAGACAGAAAGGGTGAGATTTCAACTACCCTTTTATTATAGCAGCAAGTGAGTTAACAGTTGCAATCAATAGGGCTCTTTTCCATGTATCTCCCCATCTGGAGGAAGAGAAATACTAGTATGCAAATTCCTGATCAAGTAGCAGGTAGGTGATGGTAGATTTGAGTACCAGAAAGAACTGAGATGTTTTGGATGGTAGGCACTGGGGATAAGATGGATTGTCAAGGATTAAGGTTTTGTCCCAGTCTAAGGAATTTAACATCCCTACAAAATGTGCCCTTGATGCCTTAAAACAGTTTGCCATGCCAAATATGGTGATATTGGAAAGGTAGGGAATTTTGGCAACACTAAACTTGGGCTTTGGTGACTGGTGAGGTAAGTTTATTTGTCAAAATTATGGGAAAAGCTGTAAGCAGAAGTAGTGAACTAATACCAGGAGGAACAACTGCCAACAATCCCCAAAGCGGCCAGGTTAGGTGATATTAAAGAGCCATTAGGCCAAGATCAGAATCTGAAGCAGAAGATGAAATGACAGGTTTGTATTAGAAGAGATGTTAAAGAGTGTATGACCTTGGAGGAATATTGGATCACCTCCTCTGCCTCCTCTATCTTCAGGGGTTGAGTGGTTGAGGATGTATTTTCTTTTGGCTTTAGTCATGCTTTACAGGTGCCCACAGTTGAGAAAAAGGTAGAGCTTACTGATAAAACCCATTTCCCAGCTGGGATCCCATGGATTCATGATATAGGAGTAAACGGCCCCATTTTGTTGATCTCGGAGGGAATCAGAATGAGGATAAATGTGTGGCAATGGTATTGACAAGACCATTATGTAGACTCCATATCTGTCTGGCTCCTCTTTATAATTGTCCTCTGTCAGTTCATAGCACAAGTTGTGAAAACAGTCAGTAAATGAAGGAGTGGATAGGGGTGATAAGAATTTTAATTGGCTCCTGACAGCCTGCTATGGAGCAATTTCATAACCCTATATGGAGGGACTGTATGTTACAAGTGAGCATTTCTTTTTTTTTTTTTTTAATTTTTATTGGTTATTTTATTTATTTATTTACATTTGAAATGTTATCCCCCTTCCCTATTTCCTCTCCACAAACCCCCATCCCACCCTTTCTCCCCCTCCCACTTTTATGAGGGTTCTCCCTCACCCACCCACTCCCACCTTACTGCTCTAACATTCCCCTACACTGGGGCATCAAGCCTTCACAGGACCAAGGACCTCCCCTCCCATTGATGCCAGATAAGGCCACCCTCTGCTACAGGACATCCTCTGCTATATGTGCAGCTAGAGCCATGGGTCACTCCATGTATACTTTTTGGTTGGTGGTTTAGTCCCTGCGAGCTCTGGGGAGTCCAGTTAGTTGATATTGTTGTTCTTCCTATGAGGTTGCAAACTCTTTAGCTCCTTCAGTCCTTCCTCTAACTCCTCAGTTGGGGTCCCCCTGCTCAGGTCCAATTGTTGGCCACAAGCATCTGCATTTGTATTGGTCAGGCTCTGGCAGAACCTCTCAGGAGACAGCTCTTTCTGGCTCCTGTCAGCAAGCACTTGGTTAGCATCATGAATAGTGACTGGGTTTTGGTGGCTGCATATGAAATGGATCCTCATGTGGGGCAGTCTCTGGATAGCCTTTCCTTCACTCTCTACTGTACTCTTTGTCCCTGTAGTTCCTTTAGACAGGAGCAATTCTGGGTTAAATTTTTTGAGAAGGGTAGGTGGCCCCATCCCTCAAATGGGGACTGTGCCTAACCTCTGGATGTGGTCTTTAAAGGTTCTCTTTCCCCTTTGTTAGGTATTTCATTCCTTATTTCCTTGAGCTAGTGGACCTGGCAAATCTTTATAGAACCAAATATGAGTAATATATAATAGATTTTTTTTCTACTTCAGAAGACCTGTTGAGATTGTATAAATGACAAAATTAATTCTGAGTTATCAGTTACAAATTCAGCAGTCTATACAAAACAGCTCGTTCTGCATAAACAGAATCAGTGATTATATTAAGAGACTCAGGGTAATCTAATAGCACCATAAGGATTGCATCTAATTCTAACCTTTGAACTGAGATATATAGCCCTTTGAGCACCTTGCTTATTTTGTCTAATTTATAATCTGCCATCACTATCTTGTATCATCCATATGAAATGTTGGTCCCTTTGGAATTGGTGTTCTATTTATGATACTTTACAATATGATATATTATAATTAGAATAACCCAAGTAGTTCTTTATAAATGGTACACGTTTCCTTTTTGGATATTTGTTATTGATTTTAGCCAAGTAATTAATACTACTTTTTGCTAATCTTTAGTGATTACCCATAATGATATAAACTCAGCATTTGTAAAAGGTCCTACAATTTCAGCCAGATCTGTTCCTGACTGTGGTAGTTTGTGTATGCTTGGTCCAGGGAGTGGCACTATTAGGAGGCCTTGTTGGAGGAAGTGTGTCACAGTGGAGGTGGGCTTTGAGACCCTCCTCCTAGCCACATGGGAGCCAGTCTGCTTCTGTCTGTCTTTGGATCAAGATGTAAAACCATCACTGCCTGGACACTGCCATGCTCCCACCTTAATGATACTGCACCAAGCCTCTGAACCTGTGAGCCAGCCCCAATTAAATGTTGTCCTCTGTAAGAGTTGCCTTGGTCATGGTGTCTCTTCACAGAAGTGGAAACTAAGATACTGACAATTGACATAATCTTATTCTACCTCTTATAATTAATCAGAAATCTTTCCTCTATATGTCTTCAATTTTTTACTTTGTTTATGAGCTAAGGAAATCCATTCCACAATACTATCTTTGCATAATGAGCCCAGTAGGAGCATGAAATAAAGGCAAAATGAACAAAATATAAGCAAGTTAGTACAATCCATATATGTATCTTGGAGCCTGCCGCTGCCATAATGTGATTGGACAGAGAAAACTCCTGTAACATACAAGAATTAGCTATTTTTCTGCTTCAGCTGTTAAGTATCCTGGACTGCTTAAATTTGATTTTCTTGTGTATTTGAAACAAATTACTTAACTCATATATGCTTAATGCAATTGTAGGCCTTCTAATGTTTGTTGTACAAAATACTAACATAAAGTTGGACTATTTAACATTCCCTGTGGAATACCTCCCAGTGGTATCTCATTAGTGGATGACTGTTGTTCAGAGTAGGTACTGAGAAAACAAACCTTTCCCTATCCCACTCATGAAAGAGTATTGTGAAAAAGCAATATTTTTTTTAATTTATAATTTTATTTCTTTACACTCCAAATGTTGCCGCCTCTTAGTCACCCCTCTCAGAGTCCCATCCTGCCTCCCCTTCACTTCTGAGACGGTGCTCACCCCGTCCTCTCTGGGCATCCCCCTTCTCTGGAACATCACATCTCTATGGGATTAGGCACATCCTTTCCCACTGAGGCAGTCATCTGCTACATATATGTCAGGCACCTTGGTCCAACCCATGTATGCTATTTGGTTGGTGCCTTAGTCTTTGGGAACTCCCAGGAGTTGGGGTTAGTGGATAACTGTTGGTCTTCCTATTTCGTTGCCATACCTTTCAGTTCAATCAGTTCTTTTCCTAACTCTTCCATAGGAGTCCCTGATCTCAGTCCACTGCTTGGCTGTATCTGTATCTGTCTCAGTCAACTGCTGGAAGAGCCTCAGAGGACAGTCATTTAGTCTCCTGTTTGCAAGTACAACACAGCATCAATAATAGTGTCAAGTTTTGGTTTCCACCCATGGGGTTGATCCCAAGTTGGGCTGGTCACTGGTCAGCCATTCCTTCAGTCTCTGCTCCATTTTTGCCCCTGCATTTGTTTTAGACAGGAACAGTTTTGGGTTGAAATTTTTGAAAGTTGGTGTCCCCATCCCTCCACTGGGGCCCCTGTCTAACAACTAGAGGTGCTCTCTTCAGGTTCTATCTCCCCACTGTTGGGGATTTGGGCTTTTAGCCCTTCCCATCCCATGTCTCTTGAACTTTTTAGAGGTTCCCTCACCCCCTGGCACCAGCAGCTGCATATATCCATTCATTCTCCTGGCTCTCTGGGATTCTTTCCTGTCTCCCTCCTCCCATACCTGATACTTTCCCTATTTTCTCTTTCTCGCCCCTCTCCCACCCAGATCCCTCCCTTCCTTTGCCTCTCATAATTATTTTGTTTGAAAAGTGGATGCTTTCAATTAAGTAACCACGTGGATAAAAGACTTCTATAATCATATTTGGATTTTCCAAAAGAATCGAACACACTAGAAAGACTAACTTTTCTGTGTACAATGAATGGGATATACTATTATGAAAATTGTCATATTAATGAAAGAGATTTATAGTACTAATTTAAACTTTTTACAATAGTACTTCTCAGAATACAATTCATAAAACAAGTCAGGAAATACCCCATTGCTCTTCCAGTCTGCATCTCCACTTGCACCCATGGCATATCAACCTGCCTGCCCCCCTACTCATCAAACAGCCTTGCCTGTCTCAGAGGAGGACGACTCTAGCCAGGGACACAGGAGGCCTGCTCTAACAAGAGACAACACTGCTTACCTGACAGGACCCCTGCTCTAACTTGGAACACACAGCTCTTCCTGTCTCCCGGAAGGCCTGCTCCAATCTGAGACACCCAGCCCAGCTAACACCAGAGACAAGCAGATATCTGAAGACAAGTGCAAGAACATAATCAACAGACACCAAGCGATCTGATGCCATCAGAACCCAGCTCTTCTATGAGAGTAAGCCACAGATATCCTAACACACCTAAGAGACCACAGATGCCAGTCCAGACCAGTATACCCAAGCAAAATTCTCAATTACTATAGATGGAGAAACCAAGATATTCCATGACAAAAACCTAAGTTAACAACATCTTTTTACTAATCCAGCCCTACAGGGTATACTAGAAGGAAATTACAACACAAGAGTAACTACACCCAAGAAAACAAGAAATTCATCATCTAACAACAAACCCAAAAGAAGAGAATCTCACACACATAGTACGACCTCCACCAACAAAATAAAAGGAACTAATAATCATTAGTCATTAACATCTCTGAACATTGATCAACTCAGTTCCCAAGTAAAAAAGGTACTGGTTAACAGATTACATATGTAAACAGGATCCATCATTCTGCTGCATATAAGAAACACATCTCAACAACAAAGATAAACACTACCTCAGAACAAAGTTGTCCAAGCAAACAGTCCCAAAAAACAATCTAGAGTTGCCCTTCTAATATATAATAAAATAGGCATTCAACCGAAAGTAATCCAAAGAGATGGGGAAGGACACTTCATGCTCATCAAACAAAAATAATACACCAAGATGAAGTCTCAATTCTGAATGCCTTATGCCCCAAATGCCAGAGCACCCACATTTGTAAACTATACTCACTAAACTAACTAAAAAGTGCAGAGACAATATCCAACATTAATAAAATCAGAAATGAAAAGGGAGACAACAATAGAAACAGGAAAGTCCAAAAAATCATCAGATCTTACTACAAAAACCTATACTTAACAAAATTGAAAAATCTAGACAAAAATGTATGACTGTGCAGACAGATACCATGTACCAGAGTTAAATCAAGATCAAGTAGACTATCTCAACAGTTACATGACCCTATGGAGATAGAAGCAGTCATTAAAAATCTCCTAACCAAAAATCCCCAGGGCCAAATGGTTTTAGTGCAGAATTCCACCAGCCCTTCAAAAAAGAGCTAATACCAATACTCTTCTGTAACCTAAAGATGGGCCCAGAGAACCACTCAAGCAGGCTTTAGGAACATCCAGACTTCTCATCCTAGTAGCCCATAATTAGGAATCACATTTGGGTTGGACTGCACATGCACATGGCCATATAAGTGGCCAGACCTAAGCCAAATGAGGTAAAATCATATCTGCAGTTGTCCTGATCTGCCACATTCCAAAGAATAGGCTTTATTCTTCCTGGCTTCTGTAGGACAGACAGATGTGGAGCCAACACACCCATATACATACAATGAAGATTTATTTATTTATTTTATGTATATGAGTACACTGTAGCTATCTTCAGACACACCAGAAGAGGGCATCAGATCCCATTACAGATGGTTGTGAGCCACCATGTGGTTGCTGGAAATTGAACTCAGGACCTCTGGAAGAGCAGTCAGTGCTCTTAACCTCTGAGCCATCTCTCTAGCCACAATGAAGATTTAAGGAACCTGATCCTTTCTTTCTCTCACTACTTTTTGTTCCTGTTTATAAAACTCGTCTAGGAGCACAGGAGGGCTGTGGAAAGGGGAACAATAACCCTTCACTGGCCAAGCAAGAAATGACCCTGAGTAATTTACCTGCACTGTCCTGGAACTTACAAATCCAGAATATGGAGGGTGTAAGACACTGTAGCATGTTGATGGTGCTGAGTGGGGTCTTTCATATGGAAGGCATACTATACAGGCAGGCACCCTAAAAGCCTATCATATATAGAGACATAGATATGTATATTTCTACAGTAGCAGATTGGCTATGGGTGGTTGCCATGTCTGGCACCTGGGTGGAGATCCCAGGAATATATGCAAGTGTCATAGGGACAGGAAGCAGTGTGGAGGACTCATACAGAACATCTAACATCTTAGACCCTGGGAGAGAGTGTTGAACAGCCCTCTCTTGAGGTCTCAGATTGTGAAGCGAGAAGGACCAACAATAAATGCTTCTTGTCAAAAAGGAACTTAGGAAAGAGCTTATGGCCATAGAACAGACACATATGTAGTCTGGATGCTGTGTAAGAACTCCTCGTGCAGACCTAAAGCAAAGTCCATTCAAGAGAGACAGACTTTGGCGCACCGTGTTAAGGGTGTGACTGGATAGATCCTGTATTTGTGGTTATTACTCATTTTATTACAAATTTCTTTACTTTCTTTGTTTTTTTTTCTTTCTTTTGTTTAATTTTATTTTTTAGTTATTTAATCCAAAATAAAATACCCAGGAGATAAGAGTTCTCATGGAAAACTCTTCATTTACTCCCATTTTACCCTAATGAGCTGGCAATTGGTGAAAGTGTTCTGTTTTGGTCAATGGTTGTACTAACACATAACTTAACCATTTTGCTGGAGTTTTCTTTTTCTTTTCTTTTCTTTTTTCTTTTTTCTTTTTTTGATGATTTTTTTCATATTGTTTTCTGTTTAAAAAATTCTGAATTTGTTCCATTGAGATGTGTATGAAGATACATGCCACAGCACGTGTGTGAATATCAGAAGACAAGTTTGAAGAGTGGCTTGTCTCAGGCCCTCAGACTTGGTTTCACATGCCTTTACTCACTGAACCATCTAGGAAGTTCCCGTTACAACACTTTCTAATCTACCTACTTCAGTATATTGGTTGTCATAGCTCTATTTTCATTATGGGATAGAGAATACTGGGTACTCATTCTTGAGCTACCCTTATTCTTGGCACCATCTGTCTACTGAACTTTAAAGAAAAACTTATCTTGAGGTAGGGTCTGGCTATGTTCCCCAAATGTTTTATCAACACATTCTATAGTCATACCAGACCTTTACTTGTGATGCTCTTGCCTCACCCTTCCATGTCCTGGGATTCCAGTACTGTACCACCAGTCTTATCTCTAAATTCATTTGAAAACTTATTAATATAAATTGTTTTCTTTTAAGAAGTAGCTTAACTAAAAGTGTTTTAATTATGGTTTTAAAAAATGCACTTTTGTTGTCATTGATATTTTCTTATTCCCTATTGTATTATTCTGATCTGTACTGGCCATTCTTTCTAAGGCCTGTCTTCCCATGCATTGATTCTCTTCTTTACACTTTTATGTATTTTTGTTTAGGATGGAGGTGAGCCCTTTGAGAGCCAAGCCCATGCAAGGCTTTCTCAGATACCCTGCTGAAAACACCAAGGGAATATTATTTGTGTGCCCTGCCAAAGGGCACACTTGCATAGTCTACTACTTGAGCCAGCATCTTGAAGGAGTCAAGAGAACCAGGCTCTTCAGCCTGGACATTTGTGGTTGTCAGTCTCATGGCCACTGTGTACTCACTCTATAGTATTTCTCTCTCTTTCTACCAACATTGCTAAATTATATTTCTGCTGACTATTCCACTTTCCACCTGCAAATAGTGTATCATAGCTGTATATCATCTTTATTTTCCATTCATTATTTATTTATTCACTTTTCATCTGTATCTCTGCCTCTTCTCTTCTCTTCTGACAGGTTGGAGGCCACCACTGGATATCCCCTCACCCTGACACATCAAGTAATTGCAGGGCTAGGTGCGTCCTCTCCCATTGCATTTCTTGTAGACAAGACAAATTCTGGACCAAAAGTTCTGTGGGTGTCCTAGTGTCCTTATCCCCTCACTATGGGTCCTGGCTATAGAAGGTGCTTCTTCAGGTTCCATATTTCCACTGATAGGAGTTTCAGCTCAGGTTACCCCCATCGCTCAGGTTACCCCCATAGACTCCTGGCACCCTCCCCCAAACCACATCTTTGGCAGGTCCTAGAGATGCCTCCCATACACCCCCATGAAGGGCAGACTTCTATTCATTTTCCTGGCCCTCCCGTCTCACCCCATACATGATGCTGATCCCCCCATTCTCCCCACCGTCCCCCCTTCCACCTAGTTCTGTACTTCCATCTATCTTCTACAACTATTATCATTTCCAAACACTTCTAAGTGACACTCAAGCATCCTTGCTTGGGCTTTCCTTCTTGATTGGCTTCTTTGGGTCTGTGCAGTGTGGTGTGGGTATCCAGTACTTTATGGCTAATATCCATTTCTAAGTGAGTAATTACATCACTCAGGTTGATATTTTCTATTTCCATTTATTTGCCTGTAAAATTCATGAGTATTGTTCCATTGTGTGAATGAACCACATTTTCAGTATTAATTCTAAAGTTGAGGGACGTCTGTGTTGTTTCCAGTTACTGGCTGTTTGGAATAAAGCTGTTATGAACAAAGTTGACCACAATTCCCTGTCGTATGGTGAAGCATCTTTTTGTTATATTCCAAGAAGCAGTATAGCTTCACATAGAACTCTCAAGTTTCTGAGGGACTGAGTGATTCCTAGAGTGGTCGTTTAAGTTTGCATCTAACCAGCGATGGAGGAGTGTTCCCCTTGCTCCACATCCTTGAGTTTTTTATCTTAGCCATTATGGGGTATAAGATGGGAACTCAGCTTTGTTTTGATTTGATTTCCCTGCTGACTAAGGACAGTAAACATTTATTTAAGTGCTTATAAGCATTTAGAGACATCTCTGTTGAGAATTTTGTTTAGCTTTGTATCCTCTTTTTAATTGGGTCATTTGGCTTGTTGATGTGGATATTCACACTCTGTTGGATGTAGGTTTAGTGATTATCATTTCCCAATCTGCAGGGTTGCCATGTCCTTTGCTTTACATAAGCTTTTCAGTTTCGTGAGGTCCCAAGTATCAGCTGATGATCATAGTGTCTGAGCCATTGGTGTTCTCTTCAGGAAATTGTCTCCTGTAACAATACAGTGTCTTCCTGTAGCAGAAAGACTATTTCCTGCTTTCTCTTCTATTAGATTTAGTGGGTCAGATTTTATGTTGAGGTCTTTGATCCACTTGGATTTGGCATTAATTTGTATTAATTTATCCTATCAATTTATTCTAATTTATTTGTATCTTCTATGCCCTGAGATTCTCCCTTCCATCTCTTGTATTCTGTTGGTGTTGCTTGCTTGCATCTGTAGGTCCTGTTCTCTTTCCTAGGTTTTCCATATCCAGGGTTGCCTCTATTTGTATTTTTTTTATTGCTTCTCATTTGAGAACCTGGCATTCTTCTAAAATTCTGCACTTTTGGCACTTTGACATTCAGGTGTAGGATCTGTCTGCAGTTAATTCTGTGCAGGTGTGAAATCTGTGTTATAGACACATTTGCATATAAATGCCACGGTGGTCCAGTCACCTGTGTTAGGCCAGACTTACAGGGTTTCCTGGCCTTAACCAGCAACATATATTCTCTTTTAATTTTTTATATTTCTAAGCTTGCTTTCATGTTCTGTTGATCTCTTTATTCGTTCCCAGACTTTACTGCAGTTGTATTTGAAGTTTTCAAGTCAGATAATGTCACTGTGTTTAGTATTTATCCAGTATTTATCCAGATCATTTTTCATTCAGGATTTCCTTTTCTCATCAGTTTTCTCTTTTTGGTAGTATAAATTGTTACACTTTTTGTTGGACATTTGTTAATCTATAGCTTAAATTCTAGATTATTGTAATATAATATTTCATAATAGGCAATATGGCAGTAAACCACATGGTTGCTTTCTACTCAAGGTTAGCTCAGCTCCTTGTTAAAATGAGCCCATCCTCCATCAGGCACTAGCCCAAGTGGAATCCACACCTGTCAAAGGTTAAATGTATAGCACTACAGTCTTTTCTTTTATGAGGGTACCATGGATATAGGAGGAGATGGTACCTATGTCATGGCCTAGGCAGGCATACTCTTCATAGCTAAGGAAGAAAGGAAAGATTTCCATGGCCTCACGCAGAGACCGTTGAATCCATTCGTAAGTCTTATCACACAGATTGTGGAAGCAAGTGTTGCCATCCACGGGTTTCACTGTCTCCTCAGTCCTCAAACATAAGGTGTTGCTTGGCCCCATTTTATCCCAGTTGAGTGTGGTGTGGCTTGTCAGCAAACAGATTTCTGAGGCTCCTCCACATTGGCTGAAATTCAAGACTTTCAGGTTTCAACTTGTAAAATACTTGAATCACATTTGAAACTTTACTATACTTATGTACATTTAGAAATGTATTGCCCAGGTGGCCTCATACACTCAGCCCTATGCCCGTCCACCATGACGCTTCCTTTCAAGATGATGATAAAATAATCCTCTGTCACTATAATCATATCCAAAGGTGATTTCTTAGTCATAGTGCTTCCTCATATCTCAGAACAGTCACGAAGACAGGTTGTTTTTACAACATTTTGACCTCTTTATTCTGTTCATGTTCTGTGATACCAAGTAAGGCTAAATGAAAGAGTAATGGACAAAATATTCAGTTGTGTGGCACACTTACTACTCATGACTTATATAGGTCCATAGGGTAAAAGAGCAACTACAGGGGCAGAAATTAATGTAACTTGTGTGGTTTGGAAAGAAAAGAGGTGTAGGTAAATGTGCTGAAACAGATTGATCAATTTTCATGGAGATTAGAGTCATTAAAGAGAAGACACCTGCTCTTCTTTGGACATATAGGAAATGTGTTGTGAGGGTACTGCACCACCCAACAAAGCTTTTAACTATGGAAGGAAAAGCAGGGTGATTTCTAGTTCCAGAGAGCAATTCATATAGAACCTGCTGCTACTTTTTTTTCCAGTGAGGCAGGATCTACCCCAAGCTAGAACTTCATTTATTGTTACCATCTATGTGCAATTTTCCCTTGAAAGAAGAAATATGCAAATTTCAAGGGTCATGGATTCTTCCTGTGTGTATCAGCACTGTTTGATCCATATCTGCCAGAATCTGATCCCCAGTGGAGAGACTGGGAGATTTTATTAAAGTGAATCAATGATGATTCATTTTGAGTTGCATTTTGAGACCATAAGATGTTAAAATACCAGAGCTCTGAAACAACTGCCACGAATATCTGCCTGTGGGCTGTGGAAGAAGGCACAGCATGAAGTGTATGAGAAGTTGCAGACAGAAGTAGCTATCTAAGCCCTTTGAAACTGAATCCCCAGGTATCAGACACCAAACTACACAAGTAGGTGTTTGCCCAGAAGGGTTCCAGTGTTACCTTGGTCTAGTCTTTCTTTCTTCACAAAGAAAATGTGTATTCTCTGCCATTGTCTGTTGGGAAGATACAATTTGTGTTTTCATTTTATAAGATGTCAAAGTTAAGAGATTGCCTTTAGTGTTAAAAAAGACATTGGACATTTCTGTAGTGTTGGAACTGTGGCATAATATGGAAATCTTTGAATTTAGGATAAGTGCATTTTGTATTATGTGTTACTGTGAATCTGTCATGACCTGTGTGAAAATGTAGTGGTTGAATGAAATGTCTCCCGGGTATGATGATGCATTGGCACTTTTGTCTCTGATTTATTGCATTCATTGGGGTGGTTTTGGTATCTTTGGAGTGGGGGATGCTTCCTGGAGGAATTTAGTCTCTGTAGATTGGCTTTCAGTGTTTATACCCTCATCACATTGTCTTTTTTGTGTGGTTAAAATTGAGCAGCCCACTTCCTTCTTATGTAGTCATACAATTACCACCATTGCAGACTCCATCGCTAAATAATGTACAGTAAAATACAAGCAGTTTTTCTTCAGAAACTATTTTAGTAACCTGATATTTTTTATACTTATATTTTTGTCTTATAGAATTAGATTTTTCTACGTGTTGAGCATTTGCTATTGTTTTGAGCTTTACCTACGTATTCATTTTTGATCTTTGGTAGAGGATATAATGTTTTACACCAGGTTAGCATGTATGCATGATATTAATATTGATCTCTGATTGGATTGCAGGTGTGTACATCCTCCCTACTGTACTGAATGTCTTTAGTTCTTAAAAAAAATTTTAAACTATATGCATGAGTCTTTTGCCTTATTATGGATGTGAATGATGTGAAAGACTGGTGTTCACTGAAGTCAGGAGAGAGCATTGGATTATCTTGTCTTAGACATAGGAATGGGTGGGAGCCTCGAAGTCAGGGCTGGGGATTGATACAAAAGCAATGTCTTCTTCAGTGTAACATCATCTTTATATAGCCTATTGTTTTTGCTGCTACTGTTGATTTTTTTTTAAATTACAGCCATCATTTACTAATTGAGAACTTTTGAGAACTCTTTGATCTGTCAATCAGTAACTTATTACAAATATGCTTTTTTATAAAAACATATTATCCTTAGAGTTATACAGAGTTACTCCAATTTTCTGATAGATAGGTATATTTCTGTAGTGAATGTTTAAATCTTTTGAGAAGTTGACCTTAAAACCATAGAAACTACAGTCTCTGCCTCCTGAGTTCACTACACCCATTTCTCAATCCATTTTTGAAGTTAATAATTTTAATAGAATTTTGCTGAACCATCTTCAATAATGCTGCTCTTCTTGCATGTCTCTTTGTATGTTACTAGGCATTTCTCCTACAATGCCATATCATATTCAGAAATTATAGGAGTTATTCTTCTTTTCCAGTTCCTTCTAAAATAAGTTGGTGATTGTATTTTTAATCTCTATGAATTAATATCTTCAGCACACAAAATTATGTAAATATATTTTCAATGAAGTATACATTTATAATACTGTCACTCTTACAATTTCTATTATTATATAGAAACTTTACATACAGTATAATATATAGAAAGTTTACATATAGTAAAAATATATAAAGTATACATATATGTGGCATATTTTAGGATGCAGTGACCTATGAGGATGTGCATGTGAACTTCTCTCATGAAGAGTGGGCTTTACTGGATTCTTCTCAGAAGAGTCTCTACAAGGATGTGATGCTGGAAACCTACTGGAACCTTTCTTGTATAGGTAATTATTTCTTTCACTTTTTAACTCACGGGTACAAGTCTTTCTTAAAGCTAGGTATTCTTTTGTGATTTTGATTGTGAAAGTACAGGAATGTGATGAATACATCAGGCATTGCTCTAAGGTTCTCTGAAGATAATAATGTAAATTTTGCATAATTTCCAGTAATATACATTTTTCTGGTGCTGTATTTTAGGCTACAATTGGGAAGACCACAGTATTGAAGATCATTGTGAAAGTTCTAGAAGACATGGACGGTAATTTTAATGTACAAGCCAATTCATGTGTGCCTCTGAGGATATTTTAATGTACCCTGAAGTTTTAATGAAAAAAATAGTGCAAACAAGCACAGCTTTGTGAGGATTATTAATTTCTCACAATACCCTACACCTCGGTGTCTGGTAGCTGACTAGTGTTTGCAGAGTATTCTTCTAAGAAACAAAGAAAGGGAACAAGGCAGTAGGAGATATCATAATTTTAATCATAGCCACATGAGAACTATGTTTTGTAACTCTCCATTCACTAAGTTATATACCATTCAAGTATACAGAAAGCATACACATTGATTAGGGTTTTATTGTATCTCCAAAACTTTTTATAAGCAAATCATCCTACTTTAGTCAGAGGGGCAGTTTATGTGTGTCAGGGAGGTTGTTGTGGTCAAGACACTTGAATCCATATTCCACATGTCTGAGGAATGAAAAGTTAAACTGTGAATGCATTGTATACAACTCTTCTTTGTTATTCTTCCTTTAATAGGCATATCAAGAATCCTTCTGGGGGTAAGCCACGTGATCGTAAGGGATATGGAAAGAAGCAATGCACCTCTCTTTTTCCAAAAGTGCTTAGAAGATATTTAGCCAACCCAACTAGGAGAAGATGGGGTGAATGTGATACGAGTTTACAAGTAATTGGTTTTACAGATTCAGTGGGGATACATCAAAACGCTGTCATTGCAGAAAAGCCCTATGAATATGAGGAATGTGGAAAATCTTCTATCTGTTCTGGTTCATTTTGCACATACATTATGAATCACAATATAGGAAAATACTATGAATGCAGGCAGTATGGGAAAACTCTGAATTCTTCCAATTCTCTTCAAAGACATGAAAAATATCATATGGGAAAAGGAACTGTTAAATGTAAGCCTAGTTGTAAAATCTTTACCCATTACAGGTATCTTCAAAAATACAAGAAAATCTATAATGAGGAGTATCTCTATGAATGTAATAAATGTGATAAAGCCTCTTTACAGTTACAACAAAGAACTCATTTGGAAATGAAATCAAATGAATATAACCAAGGAGATAAAGTCTTTGCATGTCACAGTCATCAAGTAGGTAGTACTGATACTAGGGAGAAAAAGTATAAGAAGCATGAGAGAATTCATACTAGAGAGAAACCTTATGAATGTAGTCAATGTAATAAAGCATTTGCAAGTAAGGCTCATCTTAGGATGCATGAAAAAATTCATACTGGAGAGAAACCCTATGAA
>JADRCD010036255.1:0-11018 GCA_019843815.1 Montemys delectorum
GAGAGAGAGAGAGAATTTAGTGACCTCTGCAAACCTCTTCCACTAAGAATAAATCTACTATTGTAACAGTTCGAGTGGACAAAAATTAAGATGTCAGCCAGGCGGTGGTGGCGCACGCCTTTAATCCCAGCACTTGGGAGGCAGAGGCAGGCGTATTTCTGAGTTCGAGGCCAGTCTGGTCTACAGAGTGAGTTTCAGGATAGCCAGGGCTATATGGAGAAACCCTGTCTCGAAAAAACAAAAACAACAACAAAAAAACAAAACAAAAAAAATTTAAGATGTCAGTTAAATTTTATTTATTTTTTTATTCAATCATTTCTTTTGGTGAATCTAAGATTAACAACAAAGCCAAAATGAGAATATGACAACATGCTGAGCATTACACGCATTTCCAGAGGGCAAGAAGCAGAGGAGAGGATGCGACTAAAGGCTAGGCATGACCCTCAACACCATCTTTCCTGTGACCTTCTCCAACAAGGACCTATACTTTCTAAAGTTTCAAGAACCTCTCAAAACCGTGTCACCAGTTGAGGACCAAGTATTCAACACACAAGTCTCGGGCAGACATCTCATATCCAAATTCTCTCGGTGGTTCATCGAAAGGCACTGGTCCTGTATTATCCTGTGCATGAACTTCAATATCGCCTGATCCTTTCTCTGATTGTGAACAAAGGAGTGCACTGCCAGAACCCACTGTCCCGTAGCTCCCTGCAGTCTCACCTTGTCAAAAGGAATGTTTTAGGATTTCAATTGCCAAATAATCCCTGAGTGGTTTTATGGACACAGACTATCAAAACTACTTTCTATTGTGTTTTCCTGTTCCCATTATCCCTTTGTGCGGTGAGTATGCATGTACTCACCAGCTCACCTCAATAGAAAACACCTCTGGTTCAAGTTTGTTTTTCCATTTATGTTATAAAAATATACAATGGTTGTAAAGGAAAATAAAGAGCTGTGATAAAAATGCCCCACTTTGTTTGCAGCAGTGATAATTGCTTTATTGAAGGAAGCTTTGGTTAATTGTATAGCTCGACATTCAAAATTTGTTCATTTGACTTGAAATTATTTTACATGAATGCAAAGAGGCATGTAGTTCAATCCAAGGAGTTTTAAATAGAACCATCTTCATTTTCTTAAATTTGTAAGAGAATATGGTATTTCCAGGAAAAGAAAATTCATTACCCAAACTTCCTTCAGATATACATGAAGCCTTCTTTCTAAATAGAGCCACCACAAAATAGGAGAGAACGGCTGGCTGCAGTGAACAAAGCCACCATGTTACCAATCCATCCAGTTTGCTCACACAGATAGGGCATCAGCATTTTCTAATTAAAAAAAAAAATGGACTCAGAGTTGGAAGGTGGCTCAGTGACCACTGAGCTCAGATCCCTAACACTCATGTAAAATAACAGTACATGGAGTAATGTGCCTGAAACCACAGCACTGTGTAGGGATGGACAGGCAGATCCGATGAGCTTGCTAGCCAGCTGGCTAGTTGACAAGCAGCAGGTCCAGTTTGAGACCCTGTTCCAAAGACACCTGATGCCTACGTCTGGCTTCCACATGAGCATGAGTGGGTGAACACCCTGAGGATGACTACACATAGACAACAATTAAGAAAAGAAAGAGAATGAATGCTACATGGACAATGTGGTTAGTTGTCAGGAAACACAGCACGTGTCTTTCAATAAGAAAAGATTTATTTCAGTTGGGGCATGGTGGTACATGCCTGTGATCCCAACACTTGGGTGGTAAGGGAAGGGTGATTGTCATGAGTGCAAGGCTAGCCTGGGCTACACAGCTAGTAAAATAAAATAAACCAAAACCAAAAACTTATCATTTTGAGCAAAAGAGTATTTATAATGTATCCATGCGGTAAGAAGATTTTCAGAAATGGTCCTGAATTATTTTTTTCACTTTCTGAAATTAGTTCTTTCAGGATGCTTGGTCCTTTGGTCCTCATGACACTCTGTCTAAAAATTTTATTGACCATTATGCCTCGCCCATCATATCTAGCATGTTTACTAAAATTGGTCAAATACCTGTACCTGGTAACACAACTCGCTTCATTGAAAACATTTTGTATAATTGTTAGGGAATCGCCAAATACCTACCAGACAACAAAATCATCCACAATCTCAATGACTGGCAGTTATCAAAATACTTGAGTTTGACCAGCCCTCCTAAAGCTAGGGTTAAAAGCTGTCCTCTGGGAATCAATCATGTTCTCAGCAGAGAAGAATATTTCAGAGATGTGAAAGCTGAAATGGAGACTATAATCTTTTGTGATTACCCTTGAGGCTGAAGTGAACGCAAAAAGGAAGGTCTATGAATTGCTGATAATTTCCTGTGATGACCCACTCCCAGGAAATTCTGATATTACTCTTGCACGGTAACAAAAGGACTGTTCCCCAGACGTGTAGCTTCAAAGAACTCCACATCTGGGGGTCACGAGAGCTACTCATCCATTATGGGGGCCAGGCCTGGCAGACGGCTGCTCTCTCTGAAGACAATGGAGCATCTGATTGCACCAGGACTCATCAGCTGTGTGGTACATACTGTCTTTCTAAAAAGTTTCGTTTTTGAAATAACTGATTTAAAAAATATATCAGTTGTAACTTACAAAAGTCCAAAGACTGATGCATGTTTCTGCTGCTCCTACTAGCTATGGCTAGTATATATCTCCCTGATAAATTTTTATTTAAGCTGATATTTTTATTCTGAGGGAAAAATTATTGTTACGCACACGTACTAACCCTAAAAGTCTGCATCATACTTAAGATGGAACCTAGTGAGTTGTAGTTCCTCAGTTTGGGTGAAGTGATTTAACTTCAGGAAAGAATGTGTCTGGAGAAGGGATGCAGGAGAGGGAGGTATGTTAGGTAAAAGTAGAGGGCTGAGGGTGTTCTCAGAATAAAAGTTCATTATAAGTATGTGAAGGATAACTTGGTTTGTTGACTGTTTCTGGACAGAGTTAAATCACTTCTTAAATGGCCATTGGCCTAGTTGTGGTTTGACTAATGAACAGTCTGATCCAAGGGTTCCAAAAACATTTTTAAATTATAACTGAAAACACACCATCATCTTAGGGATCAATGGCAAATTCTCACAGGTAAAGTTTTCAGCTCCCAAGTAATTTTAGAGAAAGACAGAGTATGATCAAATTAATTGTATATATATTTTTTCTCTCTAAGCTCCACTGAATAGATCCTCTTCCTGGGCTTTCCTGATACACTTGTGACCTTCTTTAGTGCTTAGAGGAGTCAGGTGATTCTGTAAGTATGATCTTCCATTATCTCATTCAACTGAACAAGCCATGAAACCAGGCACATCTTTACACTAGAGCATTCATTTCATAAGCTCAAGTTCTTGGCCACATGCATAAAATTGGTATCTATGATAATTAGGGTTTCTCTAATGCACAAAGTCAGCTCCAGTGCTGAACATTATCTATTCACAGCAGTTAAAGGGGTCAAAGGGATTGAAGTATTAATATGAATTATAATTATTTGTAAGAATGCTTCCTTGATATGTTGAGTCAGTTTGTAAGGATCTAATATGTAAAAGTTTTTTAAATTATTCAAACTATTATTGGGATATGTTACACAGCATTTTGCTCTCCACCAAAAGAAAAACCAAATTTAATGAACTCTAGGAATTTCCTAAATACTCAACCATACTCAGTTCTCTATGAATATGATCAACAAAAACTTTCATTATATAATGATTTGGATAGGAAGGTACTATCATGTCTAGTTTTAAGATGGAGAAAATGGCACAATATGACCTTCTCAAGCTCATGCCCATGTTCTGCTTGGGAAGAAGCAGAGCCCTCTCCCTCCTTGCTCCCACATAGGCCCTGCCTTCCGGGCCAGTGTGACCTGGACTCGGGCCTTCCTGTGTAGATAGTCACGTGGAGTCATTCTCTGGGTCAAAGATGGCTTCTCCAAGAGGTGGAAAATAACACATTAGCCATTTATTAACCTTTTAAAGACACACACAGCAGTGACTGTTTATCACTCCGCTGTCGGACAGCTTCCTCTCCTTTCAGAAGAAGCACCACTTGGCTCTAGGATCTGCTTACTAGAGAGCAGGTTGGGACCGGCAAGATAAACCTGTCTTCTGAATACTGTGTGGGCAAGGGAGGACGCTGACTTTGGGAGAATTTGTTAGTCATTTAAAATTTTGCCCCATGTGAAAAACACTGTGAGAAGTATACGTGCTTCAACTCAGCTTAGGTGAGTGTGCAGGCTAGCCCTTGCTTATCTCATTCTTTTCAGGGCTAGCCCACTTTACTGGAAGAAACAAGGATTCTTAGTTCTATCGTTCAACCTTCTGATCCGCAGAGTGCTCAGTCAATGACACAGGTAGCCTATTTCATAGATGAGCACATTTGAACCATTAACTGTCGGATATCTCCAAAACACGCTGATGCCCTGTGATTCTGCGATCTGTATAACTTCAGCTATTTGTCATTTTGTTTCACGCATCTGAACATAAAGGAGGGAGTTAGAAAAAAACTACATACAGTGAAAGCTCAATTTGTGAAAACGTCTTTTCCCAAGATTCCTACTAAGCTCACAGATGTGTTTTAACTCCACAGATTGCTAAATAGCACTCCAATTCATCTTTAGCACCCTCAATGCAGTCATAAAAGCAAAGAGACTGGAAGATTCCACAGCGTGCTGCTCATCTGCAAAGAGACTTCATGCTTAATTCTCAGCACCAGAATCAAGAGGGAGGAAAAGACAGAAAAAGAAGAACAAGAGGAGGCAACAAACAACAGAAAAAAAAAAATCATGTTACTACATGGGCTCCCAAGCTTTTTGGGAACCGCCACAACCCATGACTGAGCACCTGACTTAGAAAACCCTCTCTGGCTGTAGAGAATGCTTTAGGTATCAGTATCTCTCCACTTTCTCACTGAGGTCTCCCACTTTATCACAGGGACACGAAAGCTCGGTGGCTGAGGCCAGCTAAGAACAGGCTGGGTTGTGGAGGCAGCTGACCGCTTTCTAGTTGGATTTAAGGTCTGCTCCACAGGAGGAAATTCATGTAAATGTACAGGAGGAAATACTGTAAATCTAGCCAGAAACTGTGTTTAAGAACCATCATTAAAAGTTGGTGTTGAAAACATTAAAGTTACAAAGACCCTTGGTTCTTGGGAATTTGGTTCCTGGTTGGGGAGCTCACAGGCGTCACGAATGAGTGTATGGCTATTGTTCCGCTAAATGGACATAAGTATCCAAATGCTCTCTAACCCTCGATTGCTACACTCATAGGTCGGCGCACCTCTTACACCTCATCAGAGAAGTTTCTTAGTGCAGTGGACCATGGTTAATGCACAGGCTCACAACAAGTCAAAGTTCAGGCAGTACTTATCGATGGAGTGCTCAGCCACAAAGAGGACATTCATTTCAAATTTTCTCCTCTGCTCCCACCCTGCTGCCTGCTGCAAGGCTCAGAGGTCTCTAGAAAGACTGTAAGAGCTAAGGGTGAGAAGAGCATTGAGAAAAGCTATCTTCTGGACATGGCAGGACCTCTGTACTCATGGACCCACAGCAGCTGTGGTTGTCTACATATGACAGGCACAAGATCAAGGCAACCCACATTCTATCCTGAAGGTGGAAGGGATTCTGAAGCCTGCACCCCTAACTGAGGTGCTACACACAGTTAATGGCTTCTAGAAGGGAAAATTCTAGAAAGAGAATTTTCTATAAGTGGCTCCTGGTACACAGATCATACTCCAGTGGATGGCCCCACAGCCTGAATTATATGAGCAGTACAAATTGGACTTGATGGATTATATGTACATATACATATACATATAATCACAAAACAAAAGTGACACAAACTCGGAGTGGGGATGGATACAGAAGGAGTTAGCAGAGGAGCGGGGCAAACACAATGAAAATACATTGTGTAAAATTCCCAAATTAATAAAATATAGTTTTTAAAGAACAAGGATGGAGGTTTCTTCTTTTCTTGACTATAAGAATAATTAAGAGTACACTGAGAGTATGAGTTGAGAATAAGATGAAGTTCTAAAGAAGATGGCCCAATGAAGACACTCTTTCCAAGGTGACTCTACTCTTGAAAAATGCTGACCTGGGGCAGTGCCAAGGCTGAGAACCTATCTTGCCAGAAAAATCTAGTGAACCCTCCAAGTACACATAATCCTTGAAACCCTAGCACTGAAGATTCAGCCCAGAGCACGTGAGGCTGAGACTGGGGTAAGGAACGAGGCCTGGGAGGAGGACACAGCAGGTTAGAGCTGCAGGGATCTCTTCCTAGACTCCCCACACCTCATAGGGACCATCAAAGTTGAATCTGAATCCCCAGGGACTGTATGGTGAATTCTTGCGAGGGAGGAGCCATCTGCCAACTTAACCTCTGCTCAGCACAATGAATGTAGCATCAGACATGCGGGAAAGGGTTGAGAGTGGGTACTTTAACCAATGACTTAGATAAGGCAAGGAAACCGAGCTATCTTTCATAGAAGCATCCTTCATACATAGCATGGGGTCTTTAGTACAAGTTTTGAGGCTCCTGAGTGAGGCAAAGGATACAAGTACGAATGGCATGTTGTGGTCTGAGGGGCAGGAAAACGTGTGTGTGTGTGTGTTGTCACTGGGAAGCTGGTTTTTTTCCCCAGTAATCATGGCTATGTGCTTTTTCCCTGTGTCAAATTTTGTGGGGATGCAATATTTTCTAGACATATGTACCTGAGGCGAAATACGTGCACAAAAAAACCCATTGTTAGATCTTTATCATATTTTAAAAGTTTTCTGTTTTTCTTTAAGATTTATTTCTAATTATGTGTACACATCTGTATGTGGATATGTGCACATGAGTGCAGGTGCCTGGCAGAAGCCAGAAGAGGGCAGTAGAGTCCCCGAACCTGGAGAGACAGGTTTGTGAAGCTCCTGACCTTAGTGTTGAGAAATGAACTTAGATCCTCTGCAAGAGCAGCAGACACTCTCAAGCCATCCCTCCAGGGCTGCTATAAACGTATTTTTTTTTTTTTTTGTGATCATCTCAGAAGTGTTACTGATGAATATTCTATCTAAACTCCACAGTGGGCAACAATTTCTACCTCTCTCAAGTGATTCTGAGTAACTGCAGAAGACTTCATCTCAGTGTATCTTAACATCACACAACTCAACGCTGGTGGAGGCTCAGGCTTTAATCCTGCACTCCTGTGGTGGGAGTTGGGAGGTGGGCAGAGGCAGGAGGAGCTCTATGAGTTCGAGGCCAACCTGGTCTATGGACAGAATTCAGAATAACCAAGGCTACACAGAGAAACCCTGTCTCAAAGAACATATGTGTGTCTATGTGTATATGTGTGTGCGCATGTAATATGTGATATGATATATATGTAATATATGACATATATGAGACATGATATATGATCTATGTGATATGATATCTATGTGATATATCATACATTATATACTTCTTCAAAACATATATAAGTAGAAGATTCTTTAATGTAGTTTAAAGTTATGATCAAAATTAAAATTTCAACCACATTTTTAAATTAGGCAGGCATGAGGTATAGTGTAGTTAGACATACTAGCATCTATAAAATATTAAATATATAACTTTTTTTCCACGTGTAAGAGGTTTAATTGAGAGGGAGAGAGGGGGAAGTGGCATGGAAAGAGAGGAATATATAACTTTTTAATGCTAGCAAGCACTGTTAGAGTATAAAAATCAGACCCAAAGAGCAAAGATTCACTTTGGGTTACATCAGCTGAAGCATCCCACTGTACAAGAACTAAAAAGAAATCTATACAAAAAAGGAACGTAGAAATAAGGAGTTTATTCAGTAGATGAAAGTTTTAGAAGCAGGTGAAAAACTCCAGCCAGTGTCCCAGGTGATTCCAGGCTGTCCTACAATGACATCACTTGAGTAACAAGCACAGACTAATAGCAAAGAGAATGTGATTGTAATTTCTGATTTCTGTTTCTCAGCACCAGTTGATAAATGTATTATTTCTATTCTAAGAAAGGGAAATGCCGAGTGCTTGTTGATATTTCCAGGCTATGAATGATTCCGACTGCCAGGGGATCTAGAATGATAAGGTGACTTACTAATCACATTGGTGATCTCACAGCTTGCCATGCATGACTCAGACAATCACACGGTGGCTTGAGACTCTATACTCTGAAATCATCTTCATTCTGTTCCACACATTTGATCACGTGTTAGGAAAACATAATTTCAAGGTAAGTAGTGGGATCAGATTTTCCCCCCTAAAAAATAAGGGCCTTGAGCTTCTTGCAGCAAGACAGCAGTCGTGCCTGCGGTTTCCTGGAAGAGTAGCAGAAATATAGCAGGACCTGAGAAGAACTCCATATAAACAAACAGGCTCACAAAACACCTGTCAATCCACAGAGACACTGAGGGATGACTGTGGTCCCCAGCCAGCGTGACTACAGTTAGGACTCTGGAGAGCCGACACTAACACATCTGTCCCTAATGCAGAATGTTGCTTCTTCGAGGAGGCTTTATCTACTAAATACACATGCTCAAGTAAGCTGGGAACATGCCTGATCTGAGCTCACAGCAAAATATCACAGCCTTCATGGTTTGACCACAGGACTTCATGTTCTCATGCTCCTGGAGGCGGGAAGTCTCAGATTAGGTTAGGTTACATTTAGGAATTTATGTGAATATACACATATACATATGCATGTAGTAATCATTAGTGGAAAAGGAGGCCATGGATTTGAAGGACAGTGGGCAGGTATATGGGAGGGTTTGGAAGAAGTTAAGGGAAGGGAAAAATGTATTTATAATCCCCCCCAAAATATAAAATTTAATAAACTGGGAACAGGTTAAAAATTGATTGGAGGCAGTCTGTGAGTACAAGCAAGAAGCCTGAAGTCAGCGGATGGAACGGTGCGGACTGAAGACCTGATAAAATGGAGGCTGTTTCTGAAAGACAAACACAGGCGCCACGCCGGGGCAGTGACAGGATGCACCAGGGTGTAGCCAGGCAGAAAAGCCTACTGGGTCTTGGCCATGAAGGTCAAAACCTTAAAAAGAATTGATGTTTGTGTTTTCACGGTCTTCTCTTTATAAATAACACAAACCAGTCCTCTGTGCAGCCTAACCACTGAGGCTGGAAGCTGAGCTTGCCAGGCTGTGCCATTCAGCCCAAAATATTAGCCTCCTGACAATCCAGTTGGTTTCCTTACCTGTCTCTTCTCAACTTTCCTGGATGAGGTCTTACGCTACTTGCTTACTCTTTAAAAAAAGATTTATTCACTTACTTACTTATTTATTTACTATGTATGAGCATTTACCTGCATGTATGTATATGTGCCATATGTATATCTGCTGCCCTCAGTGGCCAGAGAGTAGTGAGTGCTCTTAACCACTAAGCCATTTATCTTTCCAGGCCCCTGCTTATTCATCATATATAGCATAGAATGATTCTCTCAGTTGTGGACTGTGGAACAAGTCCTCTAAATGAATGCTGGAAACCGCAGATTCTACGGTGTGTAAATTCAGTGTAGAACAAGGCACCTGGTTTTGTTTTAGAGCAGTGGTTCTCAGCCTGTGGGTCTGGACCCCTCTGGGACGGGGGTGTCAAACGACCCTTTAACAGGGGTCTCATATCAGATATCCTGCATATCAGATGTTTACATGACGATGCATAGCAGTAGTAAAATTAGAGTTATGAAGTAGCAATGAAAACAATTTTATGGGTGCGGGTCACAACATGAAGAACTGTATTAAAGGGTTGCAGCATTAGGAAGGTTGAGAGCCTGTTTTTGAGACTATGATAGAATTAATTCACTTTTGATTTTTATTCATCATTCAGAATTCTACTCTACTATAAACAAAAGAGAAAACATTAAATGTTTGTTGTTTGTCTTTCGAGGCACAGTCTTACTATATTGCCCTAGGTAGCCTGGAATTCACTATATAGATCAAGCTGGCTTTGGTCTCACAGAGAGAGATCTGACTGCCTCTGCACCCATAGTGCTGGGATTAAAGGTGTGCACCACCACACCTAACTATGTCTTTTTAAAGAAATTACTTGATGTTTATTTACATGTGTGTGCATACACATATGTGTGAAGTCCCTAGAGCGGCCATTACACACAATAGTGTACCAACTTATATGGTTTCTGGGAATTGAACCTGGGTCCTCTGCAGGAGTAGCAACTTTTCTTAACCACAGAGCCATCGCTCTAGCCTCCAAATATATGTATTTTAAACTAACTTGAAGAAGGTAACAAAACTTAGAAATTTCAAAACATTTATCTGTGGTCTTGGTATAATAATAGAATTGGTCCTTTTCAGATAAAAGTTGATTAAGTTTTTAATCATTTATTATCACTTTTAGTACTTATTAATAACAGCATTGGTTGTAAAGAAAGTAAAAGAATAATTCACCGTGTTTCTCAAAGAAAAAGTAGATAGTAACTTTTAAAAGTTGCCAGCAAGCTACTCCAGCTGTTGGACAAATGCATTCTGGTTTAGCAGAACTGGTTGTAGAAGTTTGTATTTCATACTGAAAAAGTCATTTCCTCTTTTACTCAATGATTCTGCAGGAAATTTTCTAACAGGCGTCCAGCAAAGACAGAAAAAGATTTCTGATTGGGCTTTGTTCCCAGTGAATGAGGTGGGAGGTGACGTGAGCTTAAAGAGCTAAGGGCTGGATGAGCCAGAGTTTCAAAATTAAAAGATTGTAATTCCAGTCCCAGCCCCTCCTCTTTACAATAAGGGTAAAAACCACTGACTTGCCAATGCTTTGAGGCTTGATTACCTGAAGGGACAGAAATTATCACCACAAATACATGATAATTTAGTATAATTATTAGTAGTGGTATAGAAACATTTCCCTAAGAAAGTGGCCAAAGATGTTCTTAAAATCTCCTAGAAAATTTCCTAAGTGACTTCAGTCCTGGGATGGAAAAAGACAATTGGGAAAAGGACAATCATTTAACCTACAGCTCACACACACACACACACACACACACACACACACACACACACA
>JADRCD010036258.1:0-12988 GCA_019843815.1 Montemys delectorum
CTCTCTCTCTCTCTCTCTCTCTCTCTCTCTCTCTCTCTCTCTCTCTCTCAAAGATTTATTTATTTTATGTGTATGAGTACACTGTAGCTTTACAGATGACTGTGAGCCATCATGTGGATGCTGGGAATTGAACTCAGGACCTCTGCTTGTTCTAGCTTGCTCGCTCCTGCATAATAAACTGTAGCTGTCTGAAGACACATCAGAAGAGGGTGTCAAATCTCATGGTGTGAGCCACCATGTGGTTGCTGGGATCTGAACTCAGGACCTTTGGAAGAGCAGTCAGTACTCTTACTCGCTGAGCCATCTCACCAGCCCTCAGGTTCTCTTCATAACATCTGCAAGTCTTAAAGGCCAGTGCCACCAGGGGAACTCTTATACACTACCCAATCCACCTAGGTGACTATTACACAGTACCCAGTTATACTACCAGTGTGAGATGCATCATCACCACCACCCCCCACTGGACACAATTTTTGTGTAATAACTTTGAGAATACGATCCCAGAAAATTACAGACCAATGATGCTTATCTCTTCTTAATTCACACCAATTTCTCAGCTCCATCTAACTAATGTGAGTATTGCTTGCAAAGAAAAGGTTTACTATTTTGGTAATTACTGCTGAGTTGTCAGTCACAGTGACCAGAACCACTATTCTTAACATATAACCCAAACAGCCTTTATCATGTCTTTACTCCCATCTGACACTTTACAGGGCAGGTCTCCATCTTCTGCATTTCTTTCAATGCTCTTGTCTTTCAAGCTCCTACAGAACAGCCATCTGAGCTCTAAATATTTAATGGCTTTTCTAGCCCAAAGTTTTAATTTCCTTCTCATAGTCTTCCCCAAAGAAAGAATGGTCAGGTCTGTAACAGCAACACTCCACTCTGCAGTAATAAATTCTTCGTTCAGGTTTCTTTGACATGATAAGCTACTATGAGCAAACCAATGTGGGAAAGAAAGGATTTATTTCTCTTTGTGGTTCCATATCAAGCCCATCAAAGAAATCAGAACAGAAGCTCAAGACAGGAACTGAATGTAAGAACAAAAGCAGAGTCCATGGAGGGGTGCAACTTTTCACTTGTTCTTAATGACTTGCTCAACTTGCATTTTTATATAGCCTAGGACTACATCCCTAAGGGTAGCATCACTCATGGACTTGTTATCTCAAGTCAATCACTAATTAATGAATGCCCCATAGGTTTGCCTATGGGTAAGTCTAATTGAGGCTTTTTCTCTGCCGTGGTTTCCAACTTCACACATAACTGTACCTTGTGTCCAAATTATGATAAAAATGGACAGAATATATTCACATGAGAGAAGGAAATAATAAGAAAGTAGGTGGCACATTCTGACAACATCTTATATCTTAAGAGACTGACATTTTTATTGAACCTCACAGCCAGAGTTAAGAATACACCTTGAGGTCACTTAAGACATATGACTTCTAGAGTACTGTGTGTTCAAACTCTGTTTCATATGCAAGAGAACTATGTAATAACTAAACTTACTTCTCTTGGATTTCCAATGTCATCAACTTTACAACCTAAGTTAAGACATAGTTGTAAGCTTAAGGCATGGAGATAGTACCTGTCCTTGATTCAGAGTAACACATGTTTATTATTTGGTAAAATTAGGAAATATAGAAGTTGAAAACAACTTGTTAAATCTACCATAAAGATTGTAAGCAACCATTGATGTATATTGCTTGATACAATATTTTCTGTTTACATCAGTTAGGATCAGTTGGAGTTGGTGAATTAATCCTTGTAAATTCACTGTGGAAGATATATTTAAATTACACCATTTATTCATAATGTGATGTTTTATAAGCTCTTTAATAAATACAGAGAAAAACTCTTTGTTTGGCGACAGATATACAGACATAGGAACAAAGAGATTCACAAGACAGCCTAAAAAGCCAGCACAGATTCACACTCATACAACTGACAGAAGACAAAAGACACAGGAAGCATTGAACAGAGAATCCAGATCCAAATTTCTTCTTGGTTAAGTGATTCTAAGTAGAAATGCTTTTATTTCTTTCATTAACGTTCCAGTCATGCATTATTGGTGACTCAGAAATAGTCACTAATGCATTATAAGCCACATAAAGAAGTAGCAAGAGTCCTGGGAGACTTCCAGGAAACATTTGTCAGGTTCTCAGTTACACAGAACTTAACTCTATTTTTGGATTCTAGAGCACAAAAATGTTTGCAAGACATCTCAGTTTGAATGGAAGCTAAAGTGGTTTCCAAGGAGATTGTCGTCAGATTCTTTTGGTCATATTGTCTTGTCAGCCTAATCACAGACCTTATTTCATATGATGATCATGTAGTGCTTGTCATCTGCTCAAGTATAGTCCTAATCAAGTTTCATTCTTTCTAATTGCATTGTTGAGTACAGCTGTTTTTTGTTTATGCATGCAACTTTGTAAGAGAGCAACGATGCAAATCACATTCCTATTCATCAATTACTGTAAGGTAGGCTCTTTGTTCTCCTATGGTTGCATTTCTCCTGCATCCAGTCATCATTGTCTTTGAAATACCTCTAGTTCCTTATAGACTGTTCTCACAGCCACATAAATGGAGGTTCCCTCATATAATCCTACCTGAACTATATACTCTAGCTCTTTCCTGAGGCCATTTGCAATTAAGACAGTGTTGCATGCTACAAGGAGTAAGGAGCAAATGGACACCCAAGTGATGGATGGTCTCTAATCCTCCCCATACTTTCAAGAAGGGATTTTCTTTTCATGCATGTGTATGTGTGTGTTTACAAACCTAAAGTGTTTAATTCATACAAGAACATAGTTTTACTGATTAAGAGTGGTTTGGTCATTAAAAAGGCATCAGTTGGGGAGAGGAAACTAGAAGAGTCTACCTCCAGTAGATAAACAGTGCCTAAATTGGAGGGACTGAGTTACCAAGCCACAGACAAAATTTCTGACCTGGAATCATTTCTGTATAAAAAACCTGCAGAGACAAAAATGAACAAGATACTGAAGGAAAGGCAATTGAATGACTGGCCGAACTTGTGATCTATCTCATGGGAGACTACCAAGGCCTCACACTATTACTGAGATTATGATGTGAGTTGAGACCAGCGGTCTCCTCCAGAGACTTGAGGCCCCATGGAAGGGGAAGATCTGGTTGGGAGAAGAACTCTCTCAGAGGCAGAGGGAGGAAAAATTAGAATAGGAACTATGGGAGGAGGGACCAAAAATGGGGGTGGGATGAAATGACTGGATTGTAAATATAATAATAATAATAATAATAATAATAATAATAATAACAACAACAACAACAACAACAACAACAACAATGGCACATTGTAACCTACATTGATACTCACAGAAAGGTTGGTTTCTGTGACAATTATCTGTAGTCCTAGCAATTAGGAGGAGAGACAAAACAGTTGTGAGTTTGAGTCTAGCATGAGCTTATAGGGAAAATTCCTAGTTACAAAAAGAAAGTGGAAAAGATATATGGCGATCATAGATAACAGGAACAAACACTAGAGAACAGGGCTTCCCATAGGTACTTTCCCTTAATCTTATTGAAATTGTTATGACAAAGATTAGAGATGCCATAGCCTAATCAAAGTGCTTGTATATTTCACTGGCCAAGTGAAAATATAATCTGTGCAACTATTAAAACTTGCTAAGCCATTGATAGACATAGTTCTATAGAACACAGAAAAACTGTTACTAAAACTGAGTCACCACTTTACATCTTTCTACAAAAAAAATCATTTCCAACCAACCATCTTATTTCCTTAGGAGGATTATCACATTTCCTGGAATTGTAACATATAATGATAGAAAACTATTTCTTGACTGTAAATATATAACTTTTACTCCTTGGAGAAGTGGAGTAACTCACAAAGTTGGTGAAAGTTTATTCAGGAAATAGTTGACATTTCTGTAAGATGACATTCTCTTTTTCTAAGGAAACAGTTACTAAAACAAAGCTTCCCCTCTGCTCTGAATCTCCATACTCTAGGTATTAATAATTAATATTTCAACACAAGAAGGCTGGGGATTATGCAATAGATGCATGCTAGACAAACTGATCCTAAGGTTTAAGACATTTAAGACTAGCAAGTTTTCTTTCTTGCTATATTGAAATCCACGAGGTTCAAATGAAGAGTATCATATAATCGCTTTTAGAAGGTCCTACAAATTACCTTCCTAATTGGCTATATACCAATAAGCTTTTAAATTATACCTTGCTCAAATCAGTTATCTTCTCAAGACATAAAATGACTTCTAATGTCCTTCAGAGCAGCATACAAACATATAGTCGTCTAGGACTCAACTGAACCTCCTTTCTGTCCTTTACCCCTCTGTTCATCATACAATTTCTAGTGGTCTCTTAATTACTAGCAGTATTTCCAGTTGATGCCTTACTATGGTTGTTAAGGAATTTCAAGCCTACGTAAAGAAAATTGAGAAATACCATCCACAGAAGTTTCTGAAACCTCACTAATAATATGTTTTTGTCTATTACTTGATCATAATCTTTAATGCCTTAAATGTACTACACATTGTTGTTTGTTCTTATCTTTTGAGCTTTACATGTTGAACACCTAACACTTTCTTTTGAATGGTGACTCTTGGCCTTTTCATCTTGTGAGGAATAAAATATGACTATTGATCTTTTTTTTTGTATTTTTTATTAGGTATTTTCTTTATTTACATGTCATATGATTTCTCCTTTCCCAGTTTCCCCTCCAAAACAACCCCCCCAAAACAACAAGATCAAACCCCTGTTCCCTCCCCCCTCCCCTGTTCACCACCCTACCCTTTCCCCCTTACTGGCCCTGGCATTCCCCTACACTGGGGCACAGAACCTTCACAGGGCCAAGGGCCTCTCCTCCCATTGATGACCAACTTGGCCATCCTCTACTATACACATGCTGCTGGAGCAATCTCAAAGGACCTTGTATGTGTTATAGCCTGCAAGCTTTCAGACATTCACAATATAATTAACTACTATTAATAATTCATTTGAAATTTATATTTTATGAACTTGTTCAATTTTTTCTTAAAATTGTAATTTTTGTCCTGTCTAAACAAATACAGGGACAAAGATGGAGAAGAGACTGAAGGAGTGGGCAACCAATAACTGCCCCAACTTGAAACCCATCCCATTGGTGAGCACCAATCCCTGATATTATTAATGCAGACCAGAGCCAAGCGTAACTGTCCTCTGAGAGGTTTTATCTAGCAGCCAACTGAAACAGACACAGATACAGCCAAACACTGACTGGGGATCTAGGACTCTTAATGAAGAATTGGGGGAAGGATTGAAGGGCCTCAAGAGGATGAGAACTCCACAAGACTACCAAAAGTGTCAACTAACCTGAACCTCTGGGAGCTCTCAGAGACTGAGCCACCAACCAAAGAACATACATGGGCTGGAATGAGGCCTTTGGCACATATGTAGATGATGTGCAGCCCAGTCTTCATGTGAGTCCTCCAAAAACTGGAGTGGAGGCTCGCTTTCCCTGAAGCTGTCGCCTGACTGTGGCCTTTTATTAACCTAACAATATGGAAATATCTAATTTAAAGCACATTAATTTACCAGTCTTTAGACGGCAGCACTATCACTGCTTCTCTGTTTGTCTTGTCTGGGTGCACTTGTTTTCCACTTTATTTTGTAATTATTTATGTAAAATCAGTGATGGGTTAATGAGATAAACATGTTGCTGAAACTTGAGTTTGAGGGGCTGAGTAGTAATGCAATTTGATTATTCAAATGAATCTATCAAGTGAACCATAAAAGCAAATAGCTCTTTTGAATGTAATACAAATCGAGTGTATACCATTTTTCAGCTTGACTGAACCAAATAGGCAACTCGTGGAACCCAGAAGACCCTCAGAAAGTGTTACAATCATAGTGATCATTGTTTGACGAGGCAGAAAGCTGAAGGGGTTTGTTCAGTTCTATAGACCGCACTTACAACGTTAGATCAGCTTTGTTTCTCTCCTCAGCTGTGTTCTCACACCCTCCTAAAGCCTCTTACATATTTCCTTGGTAAATAACCACAGAAAACCTATGAGATACCTCTCAGCAATGACCTGTGGATAACCTTACTTTTCCTCAGCATCCTTGATCACAGAGCTTCTTCATTCTCATCATTGCTGGCACAGATGTGTCTTACACCAACACCCTACCAGACAAATAGCAAATTGCGATAAACATGTGACAGCATCAGGAAATTGGAAACACATTTTGAATGTTTGAATTTGGCTACTCTTTCCATGTGTAACTAATTGAACATAATAAGTTTGAGTGCCTTACTTATCTAGCAGTTTATCAAATGTGTACAGCTATTCGGGTGCATCCTTTCCTTCAATGCTCATTCTTCAAAAGCTATCAGAGTCAAATAATTTAGGACGAATCACGTTTATGAAGGAAAAATCAGTGAGCACAGGTTTCCTCTTTCCTTCCTTTACTACTCTGAAAAATCTAAGAAAATTACAAAGAATTTCCAAGCCCTCTCTGCTGCTTTCTATGTGTCCTGGGAAGAAGCCTTGGGGGCTGAGTTTCTGGCTTTCTTCCCCACTGTTCACATGAGACATTTTCTGGATTCCCCATTAGAACTGCAACACCAGAGACTCCTCTATGGAAAAGGAAATATAACCAGAAAAATCTCTGTGAAAGAATTTCTAACTATTGGATGATAGTGCTTTCAATTTTTTTTCAGTTCATTCTCCATCTCAATACCACTCCTTTTACCACACACCATTTTCTTTACAACCTATCCCAATGTCCCGTGCTCTTTAGAGCAAAAGAAATTACTAAAAAATGTGATCCATTCTTGAGCTTCCTATCTCCTAATGTTATCTCTCTGTGAATATGCTCCTCTCACACTTATACCTTATTGTGTACTTGAAATTGTTTGTCCAAGAATGACTAAGACATCCACTCTAAAAAGCAATGTCATTTTTGCACACTGTTGCATGGGATTGACAAAAGAAATTGATATGAAGTTAAATTCAAGAGAGGCTGAGCACAAGCATATTTCAAACAGTTTAAATACAATTACGTTTGAGAAATATCAAATGTGAAGTTTATTTACAAGATGTTGGATGGTTCTAGAGACATTGCAGATATGATATGGGTATACAGGATCGTGTGAAAAACTAATTACCCTAATCCTGGAATAGTGAAGGAAAGATATATTTACCAGTCAGAAAATAGAGTTTTTAAGAGATATTAAGGTTTTATTCAGATCCTTCACCTGTTTGTTTGTGTTTTCCTGCAATTCCTTAAGGGATTTTTGGGTTTGCTCTTTAAGGGCTTCTATTTGTTTACTTGTGATCTCCTGTAATTCTTTATGGGATTTTTTTTGTTTCCTCTTTAAGGGCTTGTATCTCTTTATCTGTTTTCTCCTGTATTTCTTAAGTTCCTCTATCAGCATTGTGAGATGAGTTTTTAGATCCAAATCTTGCTTTTCTGGTGTTTTGGGATATCCAGGGCTTGTTTGTTTGTTTGTTTGTTTGTTTTGGAGGGGAAGATGGGAAAGGGAAAATGTACATGTAAATAAAAAAAATACCTAATTAAAAAAAAATAAAATAAAATAAAACAAATAAAATCAGAAAAAAAACAAAAAAAGAGATATTAAGGAAAATATTGCTTATTGTTATTTTTGTTGTTAGAGGTGGAATTATGTTTGTTTGGCTATCTTCTTTGGGGTTTGTTGAAAGAAGAATACTTTCTTGCTTTTTCTAGAGTGTAATTGCCATCCTTGTGTTAGAGTTTTCCATCTATTATCCTTTGTAGGACTGGATTTATGAAAAGATATTGTGTAAATTTGGTTTTGTCCTGGAATATCTTGGTTTCTACATCTATGTTAATTGAGAGTTTTGCTGGGTATAGTAGCCTAGGCTGGTATTTGTGTTCTCTTAGGGTCTGTATATCTGCTCAGAATCTTCTGGCTTTTATAGTCTCTGGTGAGAAGTCTGGTGTAATTCTTATAGCCCTGCTTTTATATGTTACTTGACATTTTTCTCTGACTGCTTTTAATATATCTTTCTTTGTTTAGTGCATTTGGTGTTTTTGTTATTATGTGACAGGAGGAATTTCTTTTCTGGTCCAGTCTATTTGGAGTTCTCTAGGCTTCTTGTATGTTGATGGGCATCTCTTTCTTTAGGTTAGGGAAGTTTTCTTCTATAATTTTGTTCAAGATATTTACTGGCCCTTTAAGTTGGAGGTTTTCACTCTCTTCTACACCTATTATCCTTAGGTTTGGTCTTCTCATTGTACCTTGAATTTCCTGGATGTTTTGGGTTAGGAGCTTTTTGCATTTTGTGTTTTCTTTAACTGTTGTGTCAATGTTTTCTACAGTATCTTCTGCCCCTGAGATTCTCTTTTCTGTCTCTTGTATTCTGTTGGTGATGCTTGCATCTATGACTCCTGATCTCTTTCTTAGGTTTTCTATCTTCAGTATTGTCTCCCTTTGTTTATTTGTTTATTTATTTGTTTATTGTCTCTATTTCCATTTTTAGATACTGGATGATTTTGTTCAATTCCTTTACCTACTTGTTTTTGTTTTCCTATAATTCTTTAAGGGCTTCTACCTTTTTATCAGTGTTCTCCTGTATTTCTTTAAGGGAGTTATTTATGTCCTTCTTAAAGTCCTCTTATCATCATCATGAGATGTGATTTTAAATCAGTCTTGCTTTTCTAGTGTGATGGGGTAATCAGAACTTCATGTAGTGGGAGAATTTGGTTCTGATGAGGCTAAGTAGCCATGGTTTCTGTTGCTTATATTCTTGAGCTTGACACTCACAATTTGGTTATCTCTAGTGCTAACCTGCCCTTGCTATCTCTGACTGGATCCTGTCCCTCTTGTGATCCTGGTTGTGTCAGAACTCCTCAGAGTCCAGCTCACTCTGTGATCCTGTGATTCTGGAATCCTGTGATCATGAGATCCTGTGTGTGTCAGAGCTCTTGGAAGTCCTGCTGCCTCTGGGATCCTGAAATCCTATTGTGTCAGAGCCCCTGGGATTCAAGCTTTCTGAAGGTGTTGCAGAAGTTGGTTGGGAGCCAGAGGCCTGGGAATGCATGCCTCTGGATGGGCAGGGCTTTGTGTTTCCCTGGTTCCTGCAGTTGTCCCAGTTACACTGGGTGTTGGGAAAGATGTTATGGCTTTAGCTGTGATCTTGAGTGTGTCAGAGCACCAATGCTACTGTGTTTGTCTGATCTCCTTGGAGTGGAACTTCCTTTGTGATCCTGTAATCCTGGTCCTTCAGAGTATCTGGGAGTCAGGTTCCCTCTGGATGTTGTAAGAGTGAATGCAGAGCCAATGCCCCAGGTCTGCTCTGGGTGCAGGATCAAATTGGAACGAACCTATTCCACTCGACTAGTGGTGGTTCCTGTGTCCCTAAATCCTGGGGATCCCACTTCTTCTGGGTGTTGGGGGAGATGTTGTGGCCTCCTCCCCAGTGATCCTGGTGTGGTAGAGCACCCGGAAGTTGAGCATTTGAAATGTAAATTTGAAGTGTAAATTTGAAATGTAAATGAAGAAAATATCCAATAAAAATAGTAATAATAAAAGAAGAAAGTAGAGTTGTGAATGGAGGCCTGCCTAGAGAAGTCCTAAAGAAGAGCATTTAACATAAGTCAAGAATTTGACAGGTGGGCCAGGAAGTGGTGGCACATGCCTTTAATCCCAGCACTTGGAGGCAGAGGCAGGCAGATTTCTGAGTTCAAGGCCAGCCTTGTCTACAGAGTGGGTTCCAAGACAGCCAGAGCTATACAGAGAAACCATGTCTCAAAAAACCAAAAAAATAAATAAATAAAATAAAATGAAAGAAGAATTTAACAGGTGAATAGACTGAAAGTCTTGATATATTTTCAAGTCTACTCACAGAGGTTTTTACCGGGGGATTCCAGTTAGCTGACATACCTCAACCTTTTTCGTCAGGATTCCCACAGGATATGGATGAGAACTAACTCTGGCAAGCTAAACAAGATCCCCTGCACACATTCCTTCATGGTCACAGCTGTCCCCTCTATATTTCCTGAAATGTTTTCCTGCCTCATCCAGAATACCATATCTTTCCCATGTTGCTAAGAAAACTCTGCTTTTATTCAAATTTTAATTCCTAGCAAGTAGATATTAGGCCTTCTCTTTCCAGATAAATACCAAAGTGCCAAAGACTTTCAATTTCTGGCTATAACTTGGAATTCCTAATCTAAGCTTCAAATACCTAGATTAAGACAGCTTTTTGACATCTTCACTAAAGTCTCAAGTTTCACATATAAAATAGAATAGCTACTACCCTCTTTCCTCACAGCTTTGATATAAATGATCATTTTCATAATTTTCCAATCTCTATAACCATAAAACTAATTTGCATAATCATTCAGCCAAATTGCAGAATTGCATTTTTATCTCATCTCTGCAACTAATATTTGAGTAGCTTGTGCAATTTCTAAGTTATAGGCCTTTGTTATTGCCACCTCTCTAATGTATCTCAGATCTCAGAAATAGCTTTCTTTCTCTCTCTTTGCTTTGTTTTCCTTGATACCCTGTCAGTATAAAATTTAAGGAAGTCCAGAGAGACTTTTGAAAATGACAAAACTGTATTATTTCAGATATCCCTGAAATTTTGAAAACTTTCTTTTTACAAGGTGACTCAAGTCTCCATGTTTTAATATGGTCAAAGTCACTATATGGGTTGGGAGTCTCACTCTTGATCATTCTCTTTCACCAAGTTCTCATTGATTCTTCTGTGGTCTCTTTTCTTCACTTGAATACTTTCATTATTGTAGAGTCTGTCCTTTGACATTTTCCTTCTAATACTATCTCGTGCACACCTTCTCAGAAAGGTCTTCTCTCATCACCCATATGCTCTTTGTGGCATTGGTCACTCTCTTGACTTTTCTTGTCCATTTATTATTTTCGTTTCTTCTGATTGAAATGTAAGTTCGAATACTAGATAGTAGGAACCTGTTGCTGAACATGACACATGCCTGAGTTTGAGAATATGATGAAATCAAGATGTTTCCTCCCTAGTAGCTAACTCTGATAAGGAGCATATGTACTATATAGGCTTCTGGAGCATGAATTATCAACAGTCTTGTTCAACTCTAGATGCTAAATGCACCAATACCAATCAGCCAGGTAAGCTGAGCCTACTGGTTCAGTGGTAAGAAGTCTAGTAGCACATTTTTCCAGGTAGCACACACTTTCCTGACTAGAATGATGCCTGCTCCACAGGAGGGGATTTCCTTTTACTACAGTAAACCTGATCAAAAGCATGTGACTATGATGTTGAAGCTTTTATTATCACTTTGCCAAATAGAACATATCCAAGAAACTCCATTCTAAATACATGCTGTGCCCACAGATTAGTGGCTACAGTGATTTTTAGTTATATGATCTTCTTTCTAAAATGATCAACACTGATTGGTACTGTTTTGTTTTGTTTGTTTGTTTGTTTGTTTGTTTTTAAATTGAATTGCCAATCATGAAGAGGAAATTTGTATCTCTATCCTCAATGCTTATGGGATATAATGAAAAGGGGATGAGACAGAATATAAGAGCTGGAGGAATCAGAACAGTGTGGACTCTTTTACTTTTGAGCCTGCTTTAGCTGTTATACTCATGTACAACTGCTGCCATTGTTTACACAAGATCTATACGACACTAGCCCAGTCAAGAAATACTCTGTCATTGAAGGAGAGCTGTCATGACATCCACCCCTTACTGAGAATTTATATGAAGTTGATGATTGACAAGAGGGGGAAAGAATTTTCCCCAGTGGTGTAGCCATTAGTAATGTAATTATGCTCCTGTCAACAAACCGAGACACACGTTCTTATAAACCCCCCAATGAGATACACTGACTCACAATGAGAAGAAAGAAAAGGAAGGGAATGAAAATATGAGTAGAAATGGTGTTTTTTTGGAGAGAGGAAGAAATTGCTGGGAGTGGGAGAGGGTCATAAAACTATGCTTTTATGAGTATGAAAAACATAAAAATATAACCAATTTTAATACAATCAGTGCATGTGAAGTATTTAGATGTATCTAAGTTCACTGATATTAGGGATAAAGTTGCTCATGACTATAAATATCTAGAAAAACAGCATGCTCATATTGATTGATTGCAAATATTGAGTTTTTAAAATGTAGGATAGAAGAATATTATAGTTTCAATACATTCATATAATTCATATAGGAGACAAGTAATATCTTAGGACACAAGAGGAAAGAGTCTCTATAAAACGGATAGGGTGATTAACACAGGCTTTTGACTTTGTTAAGAGCATTTTAAGGAAATTTTAAAGAAAAATCAGAGAAGTGGGCACTGAGAAAGGTGTACAGGAGTCCAGTACGAGCAAACACTGTGCAGCCACCTGAAGGGAAAACAAGCAGATGCTCTACAGCCTTGTTCATCATTTATAAGGACACAAAACTGGAGACTTTCAGGCAACTTAGCTGATTCCCAGATGTCATAAGGCTAAAAAAAAAAAATCTTTCCCAGTAGAGTAACATGCCATCTGTTAGACCTTGCAGAGCTAGATCAGTAGTGTTAAAAGCCAGAAGAGGTGAAAGTAGTAAGGACTGAAGACAACAAAGAGAAGACTGTGATATTCATCTGCAGAAGACTTCAGCAGATGGTATTCCTAAAAGAAGGCAGGAGGTCAGCCCAATGTGCTGAAAGATCAGTGCCCCAGTATATCTCATCTCACAAAAGAGAAAGCAGGCAAGCAATCAGAACTATTAAAATATGGATAGTGACTACAGAAATCAAAACTCTTTCCTTGGTAACATATCCTTGGTTCAAATGTCAATCAATTCATAAGACACAATAGTTTCTTTCCTTGAACTATGTTTATTTAATATAAGATGTTACACAAGGAAAGAAACCATATAGATTATTTTGCTGCAATAGCTTAGATTCAGATTCAACATCTGCAAATCTTCAAATCCTCCCATCTTCTACATGGTTAGGATGATGATGAT
>JADRCD010036271.1:0-17478 GCA_019843815.1 Montemys delectorum
CATAGGCCACAGCCTGCATAGGCCACAGCCTGCATAGGCCACAGCCTACATAGGCCACAGCCTACATAGGCCACAGCCTACATAGGCCACAGCCTACATAGGTCACAGCTTACATAGGCCACAGCCTATATAGGCCACAGTCTTAGGTACTGGGGAGGCTGGGACAGGAAAATCATGTGAGTTCAGAGTTTCTTCTTCTTTTTTTTTTTTTGTTTTTTGTTTTTTTTCAAAGACAGAGTTTCACTATGTAGCTCTGGCTGTCCTAGAACTCACTATGTAGATCAGGCTGGCCTTGAACTCACAAAGATCTACCTGCCTCTGCCTCTTGAGTGCTGGGATTAAAGGTGTGTGCCAATATGCCAGGATGAGCTCTGAAGTTTAAGCACAGCTTGGGAAGCCAAAAAATGTGGCCCCATATCAAAAAGAAAAAGAAAACAAAGCAAAAGCCAAACCCAAATCATACATGGGGGTGGGGTGGGAAATGTTTGGATTAACTGACATATTTGCGTATACACAGAGAGATGGTGAATATGGTTATAAAAGACTTGAGTACACAAAACTAAGCAAATGAATTAACAGCAATTAACTCTAGGGGAGATAAAATATATAAAAATATGATTATAGTATTACAAAAAACAAATAAGGAAGTAGGAGTTTGGAAACAGTATTATGAGTCATAATGTAAGTACTTATATTAGGTGTCAAATTAGAATACACCAGCACAGGAAAAGTGGGCATGGTTTGAAATGGTAAGGTAATAGCTGCCCTTTTTTAAAAAAAATGTTTTTTTAAAAAATCATGTGTACGCATGTGTACATGGGCAGTTCACAGTACAAGTGCTTGTGGAAGCCAGAGGCTTTAAATCTCTGAGTTGGGAGTTAGAGGCAGTTTTGAATTTGAATTCATATCCAATGTAAATGCTAGGATCTTAAGTCCCCTGAAAGAGCAGAATGTACTCTTAATTTCTGAGTCATCTCTTTAGTCCCAAAGTTTTTTGCCTTTATATTCCACAACTAAGAATGCCTAAAATTTTAGTTCATGATACAATGTCATATACAAATATATTGATAAATTATGGTAGAAAGAAGGACAGACCTAAAGTGGAAATGATCAGGCTATGAATCAATAAAGAAAAGAAGTGCTGCAGGGACAGAAAAGGTGCTTTGGTGTAACCTGTGTGATATTTTCTATTGTTACATCATTTTTACATGTAATTCTCTGATAAAAAGAAAACATGAGGATCATCTTCACCTGCCCAAGCTCTTCATTCAGATCAGAAGTATTGACTTGTGCTTTCTGATCTGACTCTTCGTGATACAGATCAAGATCCCAGCCAATAAAAAATGATCCAAGAAATTTCTGCATCTCAACTGTCACATATAGGGAAATTGGAATGATGAAATTATAGAGTACCAAAAAAGCAAGGAAGTCAGAAATAAATCTCAGGATCTAGAAAAAAGAGAAAGAAATGATTATTTGATGATAAAATCCATGAGGATTATGAAAGTTCCTGTCTAAATAACCATCAATCATATTTGTTCTGAGGTACACTAACTAGTATCATGAACTAGACTAAACTGTTTTTAATATTGCATTTCCTGTTTACTTAGGTAAGGTAAAGGTAAAATTTCCAGGACTCAATTTGTCACTTCCCAGAAGTTAACGTCACTGCACGTGAACACCCCCAATCACAAGCACAGACGCCTTGTGCAGTGACAGCCATCCTACTACTCTCTTAAGACCATGGTGACTAAGGCGTGTGGAACATGAACATGCTGGACACACTCTCTAGGAAGAACTGCTACATAGAATCTGAGCAACAGCAACTACAGTAAGAACTGCAGGGCTGCAGAGACGGCTCAGCGATTAAGAATGCTGATCGCTCTTCCAGAGGTCCTGAGTTCAATTCCCAGCAACCACATGGTGGCTCACAACTATTTGTAATGGGATCTGATGCCCTCTTCTGGTGTGTCTGAAGACAGCTACAGTGCACTCATAAACATAAAATAAAATAAATCTTTATATATAAAAAAAAGAACTGCAACAACAGCCCAGCAGAGCTGCCTTCACTCTGCTCTCTGTGGAATGTACATGCTGGCAATAGAAACTGATTCTCATCTGCTTTGTTGCCCTGTGAGATCAAAATGTTTTCTAATATGTACATTTTAATTTAAATAGAAATTTAGAGACCAATTATTTACTAAAATTGCAGGTTAAATTCTGTCCATATGTCAAGACTCTTAATACTTATTGAATTATTCAGATATGAATTAAAATAAATGTATTCTTTAATTCATTTATAAGGTAAATGGATGATTTTTTTAAAGTCCTGAATTTGTCATACTGAAATAGAATGCACATGTTTTGACATATAAACCTCTGTGTTCTTCTTAGGCTTTAACCTAGGGAAAGCACACCAATGCTACCATGCTGCTTGTTCTTCTGAAGAGACATAAGGTCGATGCGATGCCGTGATGAGGTCACACTGGTCCTCCCCGTCAGATGTCACTACCACAGCACCAGCAGTCTCCTTAACAGCTGGATTACAAATAACATAGAATACCTTACTGCTATTTCTTTGATGGTCTGTTTTTTGGTTATACCAAGGTTCATCCCATTTTTCTTCAGCTTGCCAGGTATATTTCAAGATCGTACTGATGATGGCCTCAGAAATAAGTATTATTAGATAAATTATTAAAAATGTGTTCATTGATCTAAAGCAAGAAAAAGAATGTAAACATAGCAATAAATTTTATGTTGATTTGCTTAGAAGTTAATACTTACATATATCAAAACTTAAGATTTTATTATAACCATTTTAAAGAAAGTATTTTTAAAAAATGACCATTTAATAAAAAATAATTACCAGCTATAAAGTAATGAATCACAAGAGCATAGCAAGATATACCCCAAAGTACAATATTGACACCTATAATTTGGGGGTTATCACAGACCATCTAATTGGACTTGAAGCCTACTGTACAGGAGGTAATTCATGTCAGGTACTGTAAATATTGCCATCCGTGGCTGGTGAGGTCATGAACCCTAGAGGAGAGCCTACTACATCATCTTCCTAACCTCGTATGATTCCAGTTTCATTCTAAGTATCTGTCCTATTTGTACAGATAGTGTAGCTCTCAGTATCTATCCTATTTGTACAGATAGTGTAGCTCTCACCAATCATCAAAGAAGATCCTTGCAGCAGATGGAGACCCTATCAGAAATCCACAACTGGCCAAAATACAGAGAACCTCATGGGATCATGTGGTGCCCAGCTCTAACTGGCACATCTATAACTAACCCTACATCAAAAGCTAATGGAACATTGCAGAAAAGGGGGCAGAAAAATGTTAAGAGCCAGAGGACCAAGACATCTTCTACAAAATGGTGTTATGTAAGTTTCCTCCCAGATTGAAACATTCCATCCTGCAGGGACACTCGTTAAGCAGGAAAGAAATAACTCAAAAGAGCTTCAGGAAGTCCCTGAAGCTAATCAGACTCACTAGGCCCCTCCCTGCCAGAGTAAGAATAACAGCTATAATAATAACACTCATAAGAACAGAGTTGAGCTGCAAGACTCTTACACTCCACCAGCGCCTGGAGGAAGCAGAAATCAGCTGAGCTGCCTGGAAGAAGTTTAGACCAATTGAGTCACTTGGAAAAAACACTTTGGAAATTGTTAAGCTGCTTGCAGGCTGTGCACTATGCTCCAGCTTTGTGACCTGGGGTGGGCTTTGGTGATGCATGCAAGTGTCTTTAAATCATTATTGCTTCTGAAAGTAACCTCTCACCCACATTCCTATAAGTAAGGAATAAAATTCCAATAAAATTCATTGGTTCACCAATTTGGATTTCGGTGGTATCTCTACTTTGGGGTGTTGTATCTGGGGTGAGTAGACATGTGTGTTGTGTCTTTCCAAGAGAAGTTTCGTCACACAACAGGTAGTATCTTCTAAATATGACAGCGAGCTACATCCATGAAATCTTAACCATGTGGTGACCTGAACGACATTATCAATTCATCTGACAATGTGGATGGGGAAATCTGTCAAGGTCCCATTCCTAGATACAGTGCTACAAGAATTATGGGCCACTAACAGAGGGGCAATAAGTCTTCTCTAGAGATAAGCCCATAATAAGTTATCCAATTTGAAGTAGTCACCCTAAATGAGTTTATATGAACAATAAGTTATCTCAGCAAGTTGTATGTGTTTGTATATTTAATAAAAATAACTTAAGAAGAGTGCTTAAATTTGAGAGGAATAAGGGGTATTGTGGGAGGAGCTGGACAGAGAGGGTGTGGTGAAAATGACGTAAGCGCAGTACTCAAGTATGAAATTCTAGAAAATATTTTAAAAAGCTGTATCAGGAATAAATGAACCAACATATACAATGTTACAGTGAGTAATAGTTTAGGCCACTGGTTTTTACTATAAGTAAGCATTCTTAGATTTTCAGGTTTAGCTAATTATAACAGTTAAAATTAAAATTTACATAGCATTAAATGTTTTTCAAAACTTCTGTTACATCTACTACCTTAGCCAAATCTTAAACATTTGGCTTTTTGAAAAATAAAAAGGTTGAAGATATTGTGATATCCTTTCTAGTGAGAAAAAATCCTAATCTAAAGATAATTTCATAATTTCATCAAGTTACCAAAGTAAGGAATTCAGAAACCCTCTTTCATTCATTGAGTAACCTTAATACAATGTCCAATTTTAAGTCAAAAAACAAAATATTCATGTAAGTAAGGAAATGTTTTTTCATTAAACAATTAAAATAGATAGAAACATAATCACAATGGTGTAATGAACTCCACACCTAATGAGAATGCAAGAAAAACATAAGTCAAAGTTTTCACAAAAACTCTGCAGGGTAAAAAAAAAAATCTGCATTCCTGGTTCTTCTCCCTAGGCCTCCCATATTTAGCCTTTTTCTAACAATGGACATATTTGCTCTTACACTGCCTACAACATAAATTCTAGAACAACCAGATGACTGTGAGAATACATGGGAAGTAAAGACATAAGAAGGGGCCCTTTCTCGACTTGATCATGTGTTAGGCATAGTATTATTTGATACCTCGACTGTAGGACTACTCACATTATAAAATATCAAAGTATTTGGTTCAAAAGAATAAAACAAATAATCCACAATGATCAGGGAATTAGATTTGATTAAGGTTCACATTTATAAAACCTGAACTTATTTGTATGCAATTAATTCCACATACAGATTAACTGCCATTACCAGGAACTGTCCCATCATAAATGTGTACGTATGCATCTCTATATAAATATAGATGAATATGTAAATGTATACAAATATTTTTGTCTAGGGCCCAGCATAATGGCATACACCTTTAACCCAAGCACTTCAAAGGCAGAGGCAGGTAGATTTCTGTGAGTTCAAGGTACGCCTAGTCTACATAGTGAGTTCCAGAACATCCAGAGTCACATAGAGAGACTCTGCCTTAAAAAACAAAAACAAAACAAACAAACAAACAAAAAGTTTAAGCATTTCTTATTTTATCTTGTGTGTATGAGTGTTTTGCCCACACATTATATGGACAGCACAGGTATATCTGGTGCCTGTGGATCTCAAAAGGTGTGAGACACTATAGAATGAATGGAGTTACAGATGGCTATGAACCACCATGGGGTGCTAGAAACCAAACCCACGTCCTCTACAAGATCAACAAGTGTTCTTAACTGGCGAGTCACGTCTTGGAATCTTTTCCACTCTTTCTATTCTCATTTACCCCACACTGAATCTCTGTCCCATGGCAGGAATAACCTACCCCCAACCTATACAGCTTTTTAATTTTGAAAAAGTCACATAACTGGAATTCACAGTATGTAATCTTTGAACTTGATTTTTGTACCAAGTATAACAATTTTGTAGTCTAATCTGATGCATGAAATGTAACTCCCTTTTCTTGCTGAACAGCACTCTATGACACAGCTGTACCAGATTTTCTGTCCAACAATGACCCAGGTATGGACAATGGCTATTTTCCAGTATTTTGTTTTTCTGTTATAAATAAAGCTGCTAAGGAAAGAAACTGCCAAGTTACCTTCCAAATGGGAATATTATCATCTTACATCCCTACCAACAGTGTATGAGATCTAGTTCCTCTGCTTCCTTCTAACACTTATTATTATTAACAGAGTACTCTTTTAGTTTTGTTTCTTAAATGGTGAGTTAACCTCACTGTGGTTCTGATGACATTATATAACAGGCAATGATGTTGACTCAACATCTTTATCTCTTCAGCTGCCACCTATAACTCCTTTGATGACTCATGATTCATGTTTTTTGATTACATATAACTGAATCTTTGTGTTATTGTTTGGTTTATGTTTGTGGTTTGCAAACATTTCCCGCTGTCTGTAGCTTGTCTTTCCATCCTTTCAAGAGGAGTTGAAAATATTTTCAATTTACATGAAGTTAATTTATTAACTTTGTCATTCAAGAGTTATACTTTTTTGGTTTTTTTTTTTAATGTCCAGATCCTAAACATTTTTATATGACTTCTGTTTTTACAATTCTGTTTCATTCATATCTATTCAATAATCATTATTTTTGGACACTGGAGACTGAGCCGGTGGTCCTGGCATTGTCAAAAGCTCTCTGTTCCCTCACTTTTATTAAAAATTTCACTCTGGGTATTATAAATAACAGGTTGCAGAGTCTATAGCTTTTCATGTTCCTCAGAAGAGTGTTGATTTGTGTTCTAGTAGACAGATAACTTCAAGCACCTAACTTCACTGCAATTGGTGAAAGTAAAATTATGTTTAGCTCCTCCCCCATGCCTCAGCATTCTGCTGGGTTCTGTTGTTTGTTTATTGTCAAGTTGTACCTACACACGTTTAGCAGCCATGCAAGAATTTAGGCAGGCTTTAAGTATAAGTTTTCAAGCTTGTTGTTTCCTATGCTATCTTATCTATTTTCTCCTAACTTCCTAGGCGCTCTTCCAGTGTTAAATCTTGTTCTCTGACAATTCAACAAGGTAAAGAAATAGAGCTTACACTTTTCCTCTTTTACTTGTCCTACTTCAGTCAGTCATCTTCAGGACTGGATTCATTGCTATTTCTGACCTGCTTTTCGTCATTAGCCCAGGGTAGTCTAAAACTCATGATCTCCCTGTCTGCATTCCAAGTACTAGAAGAGCTAGAATGCCCTCACCATGTATGCTCCAACATTACTTGTGCATGTGTGTGTACCTGTATGTGGGTTTGCATGCTTACATTGATATACAGACAAGTATGTGTTGTGGTGTATATATGTTTAAAATTGATATGTCCCTCTCTTGGTCTGTACCTTATTTCTTGAGACAGAGTTTCACACTAAATGCAGAGTAGAGTTTGCTATTTCTGCTGAACTAGCTGACTGGCAAGCTCCTGTGTTCTTCCTGTCTTTACATAGAAGGTTATAGGTACACGCAATGACAACCAGCTTTTTATAATAGTAATGGGTATCTCAATTCAGGTTCTCATTCTTGCACACCATGTATTTTATTCAGAGCTATTGCCTCACAACCTATACTATATTTAGTCATATTTTCACACTAACAGTCAAGTCAATACCATACAAAATGCTAACTATATATAAAAACATAGAACATCATCTTTATCCAATGAAAATATAATTTTTATATGTAACATGAAATACCTTTTTAAAGGACTTATTTTTATGTGTATGAGTGTTTTGCCTGCATGCATGTAATTGCACTGTATGTATCACTAATGTCCATGTATATCCCTTGAGCCACCATGTAGGTGCTAAGAATCAAACCAGACTGTCTGCAAGAGCAACAGTGCTCTTAACCACTGAGTCATCTCTCGAGCTCCTGAAATGTCTATTTTCATATACGTCATATGTTTATAAGATACATGTATAATTATGTCAAGAGTTTTCTTACTTTTCTACTGCAGATCTTTTCTGTGACTTGCTCTTGTAATTTAGTGCCATCTTAGTTTCCATTCCAGTGTATACAGCCACACCTATAAAACAAAACTGCCATTTTAGATGTACTTAATAACATGGAAGCTTTGAAGGAGAGTTTATATGACTTGACATTTCCTTCAGTCTTTCACAGCTTTTAAAGCCTGCCAAGCCTCAAGTTTTGGTGATCTAGACATTCAGCCTGCAGAGATGGAGTTTTGTTTCTCAGTCCTAACAGATATTTGGGTGAAAGGTATTAGGAGTTGAGATTGGTAGGAGAAGAGAATAGAACAATAGATAGCCGCTGCATTCAGTGCGAATGGTGTTAATAACAGCAACAACAGAAAAACACTTCTGTCAAACTGGAGCTATACATTAAGCTAAAGACCCAGCCTGTCAGAATCTGGAATGTACATATCATTCCTTAAGTACTGAGGAATGATATTAATGTCTTTCAGAGTAAATGAAGCATTCATTCATAAATGCTATGGGAGACCCTGAGATGAAAGAGACCAGTCACAAAAGTGAGACTAAAACTGCAGAATGAAACTAATCAGGCAAGAGCAAGCTCTAAATATTTATTCCCATTCCTAAATAATATGAAAGAAACAACACAGAATCAATTGTGCCCTTTTAGTAACTATCTGACTTGGAATTTTTTAAAATATTCTTTAAATTTGGGGATCATAATTAAAATGAAAAAAATAGCACTGAAACCATGCAATTTGAGAAAAAAAAAAACCCTTTAGAATGAAACAACAGTGAAAAAGGTTCCAAGGCAAACAGTAACCCACTTAAAAGCATTCAAATACACATTTGCTTCTAACACTAAGCGTAGTTTGGACCCTTACTTTAAAGTAATAAGAACAAAAAGCATTACTCCCAGGAGGTCATAAAAGATTCAGCATCTCATGAGAAAATTTAAAAATCCTGGAGGTTTAGTCTGCTTTTGGATAGTAGAAGAACATTGTTATAATTTTTTAAAAATGGTAACAAAATACATGTAACATCAACATACCACCTAACTATTTTAATTTAACATGTATAGTTCAGAGTGGTGGTAACACATTCACAATTTTATGGAGTCATCTTTTCTACCTAACTAGAGAATACTTTAATCACTTAACAATGTCTAGAATCATTAAATATCTATTTCTCTTTCTTCTTTAATGCCTGGAGATCACTTGGTGCTTCATCACCCTGGATATACCCATGTGAGGCATTTCAAGTGACAGGGAGCATACAATCTGTGGCCCTTTAGGCCTGGCTTCTATAAAGCAAGGGCACTATTGCTCTTCCTTTGGAGTGATAGAGTATACGTTCCAAAAAGTACCCTTTCCACGTTCAGGAAGGGACTGCTTGGTACCAGAGTATGTCTACAATTATTAACCCACTGACGGATAACCATAACAAAATTGAAGAAGTATGGGTTACTGATTGTGTCCATGTTACTTCAAGTACACCAGAATCATTTTCTTAGTACTCATCTTGATAGTTATTCACAAACAAGGTAAGAGAAAGCCTCTAGTACTACTCACAAGGAGAGGTTAACAACAATGACAAAATACAATATTAAAACAAACCTTAAAAGAAAATTATCACTTACAAAGTAATATGCAATCAAAGAAGCATAAAATGCTGTACTGTTAAAACTCTCTACAGAGATTGGGGATGCTGTCTAGAACGATAAAGAGTATGTGCCTATTGTGTGCTAGACCTGAGTTCAGTACTCAGCACCTTGAAGTTTGTAAAAGCAAAGCTTCATATAAAAACACCAATACAAAACATACAAACAATTAAAAAAAACTTAAGTATGTACAAACCAAAAATTTCTTTTGTATTTTTTAATCTGGCTCCACGAAGCAAGAGACTCTCTGGTCCCAGAGGTCTAAAGAAAAAAGAAATCCAAAAGGCACTGAATATGTTAAAATATCAATTAATTTAAAAGGCATCTTCAATCAGAGGTACTTAACTTGTAGTTACAACATGTTTTCATATAAAATCAAAATCTCAGCTACTATCATTCTTTCTGACCTAATAATATTAGTTATCATAACAACCAACATCTGCTTTAGCATTTCACTCATTTTAAGATTAATAGCAGGGCTAAAGAGATCACTCCATAGTTAAGAGAACTGGCTGTTTGCAAAGAACCTCAGTTTGATTCCCAGCACTGATACAGAAGCTCACAACCATCTCTAACTGCAGTTCCAAGGGAACCAATATCCACTCTGACCTCTGTAGGCACTTGGCACTTAAGTAGTGCACAGATACATGCTTGCAAAAGACCCAACACATAAACTTTTGAAAATGAAGGCTAGTGGCTTAAAAAGAAAATTATACACGTAAACTCACAAAGCCATTAATGTTAAAAATTTTAAACATAAAATAAAAATTAAGCAGTGATTGAAGAAAATTTAAAAGACAAAACTTAAATTATTAGTAAAATTAAGTTTTAGAAAGAAAAATACAGAATGGAAATGCAGTGCAAACATAAAATGATCATGAGGCCTAGATAATATAAATGCACAAGTCTTATATAATTAAAATTATGTTAGAATACAAAATATAACATACAAACTATGCTAGCGTTTCATAGGCAAGATCACAAAACACAAGCTGACTACTTGCACCCCACGCCTCTCAGTGTATAGGCCTACTTGTGTTTGAATTTTCTCCATTAAGGAGATATAAAATGAAAAGGAGTAAGTACAAAGGAACTTGTAATTTCTTAATAATGGCAAGATGATCAAGAGTCTGCCACGGATAAGTTAAAAGGTTTTTATCTTGTAGATAGTCCTTAAACTTTTCTGAAACATACAAAAAATGTTTATTTAAACCAAACAAGACCTGAATCATTTATAAAAATATTAGCAAACCCAAACACTGTGAAAATAAATGCACTGAATTAGGAAAGTCAGGCACTTGGGACACATTTACCAAGTATGATTTTCCTAAAGAGTCTTGTTTGGTGAGTACTCATATCTGACATGCCAGAACCAGTGTGGTGACTAACTACTCAGCAGCTACAAAGTACCTGATTCACTGAAAATTCTTTCATCACTAAGAGAAACCATGTGCTCATTAAACATTCCTTCCCTATTGTTTTCTATTCAGTAACATGGTGTTGGTTGTAAGGATTAAAAGAAATGCATATGAGCTGGGATACCTTAACAGCTCCAAATACAAGACAATTCAATAGTTAACTGCAGTTGTTTCAGTCAGTAAAGAGCACAGCTCACTTTTCAGCCACTCAAGAGTGAGTGTTCTATGCTACAATGGTTCTTTACCAGACACAATACCTTACAACACAATTCAGATGATGCATCCACAAAATTTCACTATTTCAATATAGAAATAAAAATAAAACTTAAGGGGCTGGAGAGATGGTTCAGCTGTTAAGAGCACTGACTGCTCTTCCAGAGGTCCTGAGTTCAATTCCCAGCAATCACATGGTGGCTCACAACCATTTGTAATGGGATCTGATGCCCTCTTCTGGTTTGTCTGCAGACAGCAACAGTGAACTAACATAAAATAAATAAATCTTGAAAAAAAAAAAACTTAGTCACAGTTATTCACCAGGGATCTCATGTACATACACAATAACATTACATATGCATATGAGATTATATATATAATATACATTATTGAAGTTTATTGAATGTTTTCTATGCTAATGTTCACTAAAATGAGTCAGTGCTAATATATGATATTTTGATGGCTTATCGTGAAAATCTAATTTTAAAATGCTCAACTCTTTCTGCTACTGACTTATTTCATGCATCAATATACAGTGGATGTATCCCTAGAAGAGAGTTGGCCAACTCTGATTAAAATAAAAATTTAATGACTAAGTCAATAAAAACGTAATCTCATCCGATTAGTAAATCTTTAAACTGACTCAAAGCCTCTTATTTAGATGCTGAAACAGAGAATACCCACCATCACCACCACCACCACCACAAAACCAGTCAGAAGAACGAGTACAACGACTCAGACCGGGACACTACATGCTTAGGCTTCACTCAGTAACTTTAAAATAAAGCCAACCACAGAATTCACATTTGCCAAACATTATGTAAAACATTTTGTGGTAGGAGGATTGAACTCTGGATTTCCTCTATGGTATACTCGCTGTACCATCAAACAATCCCAACTCACTTGACTCTGAGTATTATGATTTAACTGTTTAAGGATCTGAATTCAAGCAGCAACATTTCATTTCAAAGTGACCACCAAGGACTATCAAAAACACAAATACATGAATCTATACACTTCCTTTTACGTCATTAAGTGCGGCGTTTCTTCCTCACTTGTCACTGACAGATGACATTTTTTTTTATACTTGTGCTTTTGGTCTCTCTACCAGTTTCCAATTATAATAAGTAGATAATATGATTTATTCTTACCTTACAATTTCTTCCATTTGTTGAGTTATTATCATTCGTCCCATAAATCTGTAAAAGAACGTATCACATCACAAAAATAGGTAACTTAGGAAACCCATGGGTAGAATGCATTTAGCACTATAAGCCAAAAGAACTAGAATCCATGTGTGTGCACACATACAGATTGGTATGCACGAGTACAGCAGATGCCCTTTGGCACTCAATCAAACTTGTCTTATTCCTCGAGGCAGTTCCTCTCTGAACCAGAATCTCTCAAGTGTTTCATGCAGGCTACTAGCCAGGAAGCCACTGCAAACTTCCAGTCTTCAGTTTCTACCCCGCCCCCAACACCCAGTGCTTGGTTAGGCTTGCTGCATTTTCTAGCACACAAGTTGCCGTCCTCATCATTATGTCACAAGCTCCTTAGCCACTGAGCCATCTCTCCAGGTCCTAATCATTTTTTTTATGGAAATTTTGTAATTCTGGTGCTGGGAACAAAAGCTAGGTCTTACATCTTATATATTATCCAATATTAGTGCTATAAAATATTTTTTTAAACTTAGGCTTTAAATTTTAAAAACTGATTTTAACTGTCATCTCTAATCTAGCTATGGTTGAAGTAATGAATGAAGTCATTTCAAAATGCCCATGTAAATGTCACATGTCACTATTATTAACCTATTTTTCACCTTAACTTATAAATTACTACACAAAATGCATACAGAACTTAGCCAACTGAGTGTGTGTGTGTGTGTGTGTGTATCACTACAGTTTATTAAAGTTCTCTGTGACCTACAAATCACCAAACCAGAGAAAATACTTTATCTCCTCAACAAATACCCAAGGAGCAACTCTGTTCCAGATAATTAGAAGAGCTAAAGCAGCAAGCCTGAGTGTGAGACGACCCTGACTGACATTCTTCAACTTTATAAGGTTTTGTGGCTAAAATCTAGGCTCAGTGGCCTGTTCCAATAATGGCTTTCCAGAGTCTAGATTTTCAGCTCTAACTTCCACGACTGAAAACACCACAATTACACAGTTAATTCAAGAGCACAAGTCCCTTATAAGAAGAAAGCAAATTCTGGACAAAGCTTCAAGTTAATCTTTAGGTAAAGAGATTTCAAAAAAGTTTTTTTTTTTTTTGTTATGTTCATGGGTGACATGCCTGCACATGTCTATGTACCCAGACATGCATGTCTGACGCCCATAGAGCAAATAAAAAAAAGGTTTAGCACTCCCTTCCAAATGCCCCCAATGCCCTTCTAATGCCAGGCCCAGGTAGTTTATCTGCTGAAGAATTTAACTTCATTAGTTCTTCTGATTTATCATTTCTTCACTCAGGTTTTTATATCAAGAGAAGTACTGTAATTATTCTCCTCATTCTGGAGAAATTTATCTAGACTTTAGATTTAAATTCAATTCAGCTGGTGTTTCCCTTTAAGAAGTGATATGGGAGCCAGTCTTTCCTTTCTCCATATGCCATTGCCCTTGATTCTGGCATTCTAGTACGTATTCAAGTCAGTTCTATGCTGGACCAACTCTTTTTGCAGTCCCTCATCTTTTCTTTCCAAAGTAGAAATAACTATGTCATTTTCTGATCAGAAACATGAGCTATACTACCTATAACTAGCACACAAATACATTTTGAAACAATTAAGATAAAATAAGATGGCCAAATGGAAGTAGCACTTTTACTGGTTAGTTTTTTGTCATACTGACACAAGCTAGAGTCATCCAGGAAGAGAGACCCTCAGTTGAGAAAAGCTTCATCTGACTGGCCTAAAGGTAAGTCTGTGGGGCATTTTCTAGATTGTGGATTGATGAGGGAGGGCCTCACCCACCATGGGCAGATGGTGCTGGGTTTTGTAAAAAAGCAAACTAGAGGGAGTGCTCTGATCCAGGGACTCAGGTGAGATTGCCATTTCCTCTCCGGTGACTCTAAGGTTGGGACCAGCCAGGAGGCACAGACCTCAGAAGTGGCAGGGCAGCTGGGACAGGATCCTTTCTACCTCCATCTACACCTAGGAGGGACAGCGGATGCACAGCCCTCTCTGCCACTTCCCCGCAAGTGGAGAGCTTGTCTCCATGGTGTATTCTGACCCCAGGACTTAGGAAGGATAGCTGATCCACAGTCCTCTGCCCATGGGTCTTACCAGAGGAGAGCTGATCTCCCAGAAGCGCTGACACAGGCTTACAGACCCACAAGACGAACATGCTCCAGCCAGAGACAGCAAGAACATCTAACACCAGAGAGCAACAGATGGAGAAAGGCAAACACAAGAATCTTACCAAGACTACTTGGCTTAATTAGAACCTAGTACTCCCACCACAGCAAGTCCTGGATATCCCCCAAAAAATGGAAAAGCAAGATTTGGATCTAAAATCAAATCTCAAGATGGTGATAGAGGAATTAAAGAAGGACATGAATAACTCCCTTAAAGAAATACAGGAGAACACAGGTAAACAGGTACAAACCCTGAAAGAGGAAACAAGAAAATCCCTTAAAGAATTACAGGAGATCACAACCAAAGAGGTGAAAGACTTGAACAAAACCATCCAGGACCTAAAAATGGAAGTAGAAACAGTTAAGAAATCACAAAGAGAGACAACTCTGGAAATAGAAATCCTAGGAAAGAAGTCAGGAACCATAGATGCAAGCATCACCAAGAGAATACAAGAGATAGAAGAGAGAATCTCAGAGGCAGAAGATACCATAGAAAACATTGACACAACAGTCAAAGAAAATGCAAAAAATTCCTAACCCAAAACATCCAGGAAATCCAGGACACAATGAGAAAACCAAACTTAAGGATAATAGATATAAAACAGAGTAAAGATTTCCAACTTAAAGGGCCAACTTAAAGTTTTCTTCAACAAAATTATAGAAGAAAACTTCACTTAACCTCAAAAAAGAGATGCCCATGAACATACAAGAAGCCTACAGAACTCCAAATAGTTTGGACCAGAAAAGAAATTCCTACCACCACATAATAGTCAAAACACCAAATGCTCCTCAATAACAACATAAACAATAGAATGCCCACATACACGTTATTCCACAATACTCCACTCAATGATAACTTGGTCAAGGAAGAAAGAAAGAAAGAAATTAAAGACTTTCTAGAGTTTAATGAAAATGATGCTACAACATACCCAAAGTTATGGGACAAAATGAAAGCAGTTCTAAGAGGAAAACTCATAGCTTTAAGTGCCTACAAAAAGAAACTGGAGAGAGCTTATACCAGCAATTTGACAGCACACCTGAAAGCGCTAGAACAAAAAGAAGCGAATTCACCCAAGAGGAGTCAAAGGCAGGAAATAATCAAACTCAGGGCTGAAATCAACCAAACAGAAACAAAAAGAACTATACAAAGAATCAACCAAACCAGGAGCTGGTTCTTTGAGAAAATCAACAAAATAGATAAACCCTTAGCCAGACTAACTAGAGGGCACAGAGACCGTATCCTAATTAACAAGATCAGAAATGAAAAGAGAGACATAACAACAGACACTGAGGAAATCCAAAAAATCATGAGATCCTACTACAAAAGCCTATACTCAACAAAACTGGAAAACCTGGATGAAATGGACAATTTTCTAGACAGATACAAGGTATCAAAGTTAAATAAAGATCAAATCAACGATCTAAACAGTCCCGTATCTGCTAATAAAATAGAAATAGTCATTAACAGTCTCCCAAACAAAAAAACCTAGGACCAGATGGGTTTAGTGCAGAGTTTTATCAAACCTTCAAAGAAGACTTAATACCAATACTCCTCAAACTATTCCACAAAATTGAAACAGAAGGTACTCTACCCTATTCGTTCTATGAAGCCACAATTACTCTTATACTTAAAACACAAAAAAGACCTAACAAAGAAAGAAAACTGCAGACAAAATTCACTTATGAATATTGATGCAAAAATACTCAATAAAATTCTTGCAAACTGAATCCAAGAACACATCAAAACAATCATCCATCATGATCAAGTAGAATTCATTCCAGGAATGCAGGGATGGTTCAATATACAGAAATCCATCAACCTAATTCACTACATAAACAAACTCAAAGAAAAAAAACCTTGAAGCAGGGCTGGTGTCCTGAGCGGATCTTGAGCACAAGCTCTGCAGCCAGTCCCACAACACGAAGAGGAAGCTCCACTCCCAGGCACTCTGAAACTCTCAGGATCAGAGGTGAGGGGGACCCAACATCTGTCCCAACACTGGGAGTAACTGGGACCTGCCGGACCAGGCACACAGGAACTCCACCAGCAGAGTAGCTAGGGTTCCTTCCTGTCTCTCTGGGCTGGTGTCCTGAGCAGACCTTGGGCACAAGCTCTGCAGCCAGTCCCAAAACACCCAGAGGAAGCTGCTGCACTCCCAGGTGCTCTAACAAGCCCAAGGTCACAGGATCCCAAAATCACAGGGTCACAGAGACTGCCTGACTCTGAGGAGTTCTGATACAACCAGGATCACAGGAAAGACTGACTCCAGTCAGAATTAGCAAGGGCAGGTAGCCCTAGAGATAACTAGATGGCGGGGATGGGGGTGGGGGGAGGAAGGGAAGCTTAAGAAAATAAACAACACAAACCAAGGTCACTTGGCATCATTAGAATCCAATTCTCCCACCATAGCCAGTCCTGTACATACCATCACACCAGAAAAGCAAGATTCAGATATAAAATCACTTATCAAGATGATGATACAGGACCTTAAGAAGGACATAGATAGCACCCTCAAGGAAATACAGGAGAACACAGGTAAAGAGCTAGAAGCTCTTAAAGAGGAAACACAAAAATCCCTTAAAGAACTACAGGAAAACACAATCAAACAGGTGAAGGAAATGAGCAAAACCATCCAGAATCTAAAAATGGAAATAGAAACAATAAAGAAATCAGAAAGAGAGAAAACCCTGAAGATACAAAACCTAGGAAAGAAATCAGGAGTCATAGATGCAAGCATCACCAACAGAATACAAGAGATAGAAGAGAGAATCTCAGGGGCAGAAGACACCATAGAAAACATTGACACAACAGTCAAAGAAAATGCAAAAAGCAAAAAGCTCCTAACTCAAAACATCCAGGAAATCCAGAACTCAATGAGAAGACCAAACCTAAGGATAATAGGTATACAAGAGAGTGAA
>JADRCD010036281.1:0-11415 GCA_019843815.1 Montemys delectorum
TTCTGGGGTTCATAGCCACTATGCCTCAAGATCTCAATGCCAAGATTCCGATCAGAAACTTGTATCTCTCAGCCTCCAGATTAGGGCCACAGGTGAGCCCTCTATTTATGGATTGTAGTTCATTTCAGATACGGTCAAGATGACAACCAGGAATAGCCACTACAATCCTCCCCTTGTCAACTTGACACGAGTTATATCTCATGTCCACATGAAACAATAACAAAATCATTGGTATGCCTAACATGATATAACTCTTCCTTGTACAATTGCAAATGCATTTTAAATTTACAATAAGGCAATGTCCCTTGGGAACATTCTTTTAATGTCTCAACTTAAACTCAATTGAGGTTAAAGAAATTGGAAGAAAGAAAAATGTATTCTTAACAAAATAAGGCAGAAGCATTCATATTACTTTATAATCCTCATTTCTGCAACTGATTACGTGGCCTTAGCTGGTATTTTTAACTACCTTCTTCTACTAACCATTCTGTTTTTCCCTCCCCCTAGGCAAGCACCTCAGCAGGTCTTGGCTCTTTTCCTAGAGGATTGACCCATACCTTCATTCCTGATGGATCTGCATCCTTTGTCATCCTGCTTGGATTAGGCTGTTGTAATTTCTCATTGACTTTAATCACAGGACATGGAAGTACTAAGAGATGCCCTTAGGGATCTCCTGGACTCCATATAATCCTGCTTCCCTCCATTGTGAAGAGGCAATACGATTTCTCCATGTAAATCTGGATCTATTACTCCTCCTAACACTGTTATTCCTTTCTTAGCCCATTGGTTTAAGGGCATTAGAAGCCCAAAATGACCAGTTAAAGGGGGTGTTTAGTAGAGGGCCACCCTCACAGTAGCAAGGTGATTAGGAATGGGATGAGGGGGAACGAGAGGGGAGGCAATGACTGGAATGTAAATAAAAATAATAATTTAAAAAACAAAATCAGAAATAAAACTGAGACATATCAACAGAAACTGAGAAAATTAAAAACAAAACATCAGATCTTACTTGACAGATCTATACTTGACAAAACTGGAATATTTGATGAAATGAATAATTTTCTAGACAGATAACATGTACCAAAGTTAATAAATAATATAGAATATTTTGTTGTAACTCTAACCAGCCAAGTGAAAGTTTTTTTAGGAAAAGAACTTAAGTCCTCAAAGAAAAAAGTTGAAAAAGTTCTCAAATATGGAAAGATATCTCATGGTCATGAAATAGAAAGATTATCATAGTAGAAATGGCTATCTTGTCAAAGTAATCTACAGACTCACTGTAATCCCCATCAAAATTCCAACTCAATTCTTCACAGACATGGATAAAAGAGTTCTCAACTTCATGGAGAAAAACAAAAAATGTAGGATAGCACAAAAAATTCTCAACAATACAAGAAATTCTGGGGGAATCACCATTCGTGACTTCAAGGCCTACTAATGAGCAATAGTATAGGGACAGACAGGATGATCAATGGAACAAAATTGAAGACCCAGAAATAAATCCACATACCTGTGGTCATTTGATCTTAAATAAAGATGCCAAAACTATACAGAGGAAAAAAGGCAGCATTTTCAACAAACGTTGCTGGTCTAACTGCGAGTCTGCATGTAGAAGATTGCAAATTGATCCATATTTATCACCTTGTCCAAAGATCAAGTGCAAGGGGATTGAAGACCTTCACATAAAATCAGATACACTGAATTTAATAGAAGAGAAAGGGGGAAATAGCCTTGAACTCATTGGCACTGGGGAAAATTTCATGAACAGAAGATCAATGGCTCAAGCTTTAAGATAAACAATTGACAAATGGTACTCAGGAAACTGAAACACTTCTGTAAGACAAAGTCAATAGGATGAAATAGTAACCTACAGATTAGGAAAGGATGTTCACTAACCCTACATCTGATACAGATCTAATATTTAAAATATATAAAGAAATCAAGAGGTTAACCTCCAAATACCAAGTAACCTAATTAAAAAATGGGCTACAGAACTAGAGAATTCCCAACAAAGAAATCTCAAATGGCTGAGAAACACTTAAAGAAATGTTCAATATTCTTAGTCATCAGGAAAATACAAATCAATACAACTCTGATATTCCACTTGGCACAAATCAGAATGTCTAAGATCAAAAATTCAAGTGACAGCACATGCTGGTGAGGAAGTGATAAAGGACACTCCTCCATTGCTGGTGTGATTACAAACTGGTGGTACAAGCTCTCTGGAAATCAAACTGAAGGTTCCTTAGAAAATTGGAAATTTTTCCACCTGAAGACCAAGGTATACCACTCCTGTGCATATACCCAAAAGATTTCTAACATATGACAAGGACATACACTCCACGTTGTTCATAGCAGCCTTATTTGTAATAGCCAGAAGCTGGAAACAACCCAGATGTTTCTCAATTGAAGAATGGATATAGAAAATGTATTTATTTACATAATGGAATACTATTTAGCTATTCAAAACAAGGACATAATGAGTTTTGTATGCAAGTGAATGGAAGTAGAAAATATCCTCTTGAGCAAGATAACTAAGACTCAAAAAGACATTCATGGCATGTATTCACTAATAAGTGGATATTAGCTCAAAAGTATGGAATACCAATGATAGAATGTATGAAGTTTCACAAGAAGGAAGGCCTAAATGAGGATGCATCAATTCCCCTTTAAAAGCTATATTAGAGGGAGGGATATACCTGGGTTCAATGGAGTAGGGGGAGGTAAAAAGGGGGGAAGGATCGGGTATGTGTAGGAGACAGGAGAGAAGCCCAGAGAAGAGAAGAATTAATGGAAATATACAGATGCAGGGGAAAGGGTTCCCAGGGGGAATTTCCAGAAATATCCAGAGACCTGGGATTTCAGAGACTTCCAGGCCTTAATGGGGATCACCTTAGCTGAAATGCCCAACAGTGGGGGTTGGAACCTGAAGAGTTTCCATCTCTAATAGATAGACAGGACCCTGTGTAGAGGTTTGAAGCCACTCACCCATCTTCAATATTTTTATCTAGAATTGTTCCTGTCTAAAGGAAATTCAGGGACAAAAAATTGAATAGAGACTGAAGGAATGCCATACATTTATTAGCTTAACTTGGGATCCACCCCATGGGCAGGGACACTATTACTAATGCCATGTTGTTCTCCCATACAGGAGACTAGCATGGCTGTCCTCCAAGAGACTCCATGAGCAGCTGACTGAGACAGATGTAAATACTTAAAGCAAACCATGCATTGAGGTTGGGGACCTCTATGGAAGAATTAGAGAAATGATTGGAAGAGCTGAAGAAGATGGCAACCCTCTAGGATGAACAACAGTACCAACCAACCCAGGCACTTCTAAGTTCTCAGAGACTAAGATTAAAGACCATACATGGGCTGGTCCCCCCACCCTCCACATATCTAGTGGAGGACTGCCTTGTCTGGCCTCAATGGGAAAGACAGACTTTGGCTAATCATGTAGAGACTTGATACCCCAGGAAAGGGGATGCCAGAGGGCTGGTGCTTGGTAATGAGTAGGGGAGCACCCTCTCAGAGGTGATGGGTCATGGAGTGAAGAACTCTGGGAAGGGCAATATTTGGAGTGTTAATAAATAAAAGAATTTAATAAATAAAAGAAAGAACAGGAGGATCAACGTGTAGCAGAGAAAACCAGCTGTCTGAACATCTTCCACATACTGGCTGTGTAATCTTGGCTAAGCCTTCTCTAATTTGATTAGCCCATCCTCAAGGTCATCACTTCATGCTCTACCACATTGCCTTGCTAGGGATGTTGAGAGAAGTGTTAGAATCAATGGTGGATCACATATGATTTAGTAACACGTCTTCCTGGGAGCAGAAACTTGTTTCACTAACATGCCCTCTTATGGAAGCTCAATATATCTCTACTATCTCCCACATTAGCTTTTTCTACTTTAACAGGGTCTCTAGGAGGACTGAAGACCCACCAACATGGCTGGTCCTACTAATGGACTGACACTGGGACCCATGTCACATGTCTTTTTCATTTTCTTCCAGGTTTGTACACCTATGCACTTGAAAAGTGACATACATCATTTTGGAATGAATCTCTTTAGCTAGAATTGACTAGTCATTTCTTGAGTGGAGGATATTCCTGATATTTGACAGTGATTCTTCATGTGAGCTCTGTGAATTTGGCTCTCCACATACTCTTGATTTCTCCATTTTCTACCCTAGTCCCTTAAATCTACTCTAAGTCCCTCACTTAGTGTCTTTCATTGCCTTGATAAGAATTGTTCTCAAGGGTGTTCATTATCAGAGATGAAGACTCAAGTCAAATGTTACCACCCCAAAGTAAGTGGTCCCTCTAGCCCAGTCATCTCTGCTTCACCCAGCATGGATCACCCACAGGATGTTATCTCACCTTCTCCTACTCTCATACAAAATTGGGTTTGTCTCTGTTCTTAATGTGTATCTATTACCAGGATTGTCAGTACCAGATTCACCTCTACATGTGTCTGCCCAGAACATGACCTTACACATTACAGATATTCAATTTCTGACTGACAGTGTCCAACCTGGCATACCACCAGTGACTGTGCCCTTGCTCTGCCTCTATGGAAGGTCCTAGAATTTTATCCCTAACTGTTGCAGACTGATCAAGCCATACCTTGAAAGAGTTTCGCATCTCCTCTTTCAGAAAAATTGTGAATTCCTTCTTGTTCAAGGTGTCAGGGTCTCCCTGTCTTACAGAGTACTTGTGGAAGGCATCGATGGTGATCTCCAAGGCTTTTTCCATCTGTGACATTTTTAAACTGTTCTTTTTTCCTTCCTTTCTCTCTTCCTTTCTTTCTTTCTTTTTTTCTTCAGTCTATTTGAATACTGGAGAAGCAAATGTGTAATAAAGAAATGTTATATCAAGCATACCTGCTCTTGTCTGTGGTCTCTATCTAGCAAAAAAGGGAGATGACAGTCACAATAAAATAAAGGACAGGGTGCCACTTAGTCTGGAACCATCCTGTCACATATGTATAAGAGATTAAGTTTAGACAATGAAGAGAATACTAAAAGTAATATGATTTTATAGTAAGAAAACTTTAAGAAGTTGAAGGGAGCTGCAAAGCTGCCATGGTCAGGAAGGTGGGACCAATATAATGGTTAGGGGAAAAGTCACACAGACAATGGAAAGACAGCAGTGGAAGGCAGGCTCCTAAGTAAGAAAGCTGTGTTCACTTACCGAAGCTTAGAAGCAATACAGTGTTTGGCATAGTAGAGCAGGCCCACCATTTAAAGGCAGCTCATGACTGAAACATATTCACTTTATCCCATGAATGCATGAATCACAGAAGAACAACATGTTATCCCTGCATGAGTGTGGAGAATTGTGACAGGACAGGAGATGTTCACATACCTCTGTGGGTGGAAGGCTATTAAGAGACTAGAAAATGGACGATGATCCCTCTCAGGAATTTTCATGAACATGATCCAGAAACTCAAAACAATGAGGCACAGAATATTATAACCTGACTGACTTCACTGAGCAACTGTCGGACTTCAAGTGATTGAAGCCTTGAACTTTACTCCATTTTGATCAACTAGGACTACTTTCATGCCCCTGGTTTCCTGGAACAAACTTGCAATGTAGAGATTGCATAAACAGAATTTACATTCACAATAGCTAATGCTAGTCTCAGAAATTGTGTATCAGAAAATCAGGATAGTCTTCTCTTTCTTTATTTCTTTGTTCCTTTGTTTCTTTCCTTCTTTCTTTTTTATTAGAGATTTACTTTGTTAACATATGATGTGATATACCCTTTCCAAGTTTCCCCTCCAAAAAAAAAAAAAAAAAAGAAAGAAAAAACAATCAAACAAACAAAAACCTCCCGTTTCCTCCTCTCTCCTCCTGCTCACCAACTCACCCTCTCCTACTTCCTGACTCTGGAATTATCCTACACTGGAGCATAGAACCTTCACAGGGCCAAGGGCCTGTCCTCCCATTGATGAGCTGTTGGAGCCATTTGTCCTACCATATGTACTCTTTGGTTGGTGGTTTAGTCCCTGGGAGTTCTGAGTGTACTAGTTAGTTCATAATGTTTTTTGCTCTAAGGGACTACAAACCCTTAAGCTCCTTGGGTCCTTTCTTTAGTTCCTTCAGTGGGGACCCTGTCCAATGGGTGGCCATGAGCCTATACTTCTGTCTTAGTAGGGTATTGTCAGAGCCTCTCAGGAGACATGTGTATCAGGCTGCTATCAGCCAGCGTTTACTGACATCCACAATCGTGTCTGGATTTGATGATTGAATATGAGAAAGAGTCCTCCTTTCATGTGTGAATTTTATGGTGGTAAAATCAAAAGACACATATTCTTCCTTATCTTTAAAGGACTTCTCTCAAATGGACACTCTATTAACCCATTGTCTTAGCCTTCCTTATCTTTAAAGGGCTTCTCTAATAATGGACACTCCAATAACCCATTGTCTTAGCCTTCCTTATCATTAAAAAATATCTCTCTAATGGACACTCTGTTAACCTATTGTCCTAGCTTGTGTATCATTTTCTAATTCCTTTCTACCCTGCAGCTTTCTTGTAGCAAGCTCTGTATTTTTTTTAACTAAATCCTTTATTCAATTTACATCTCATTATCAGTCCCTCTCCTCCCAGTCCCTTTTCACACAGCTACTCCCTGTATTCCTCCCTCCCCTTCTCCTCTGAGAAGGCAGAGCCCTCCTGGGTATCTCTCCAGCTTAGCACATCAAGTTACTTGAGGAGTAGGTGGAGCCTCTACCACTGAGGCCAAATAAAGTAGGTCACTTAGGGGATTCAAATCCACAGATATACAATAGATTCATGGACTCCCCTAGTTCCAGTTATTTGGGGACCAGCATGAAAACCAATCTGCACATCTGAAACATATGCAGAGGGCCTAGGTCAAGCTGAAGTATGCCATTTGGTTTTTGATTCACTCTCTGGGAGCTCCAAAGGGTAAAGGCCACTTGACTTTGTCAGTATTCCTGCAGAATCCCTATTCTCCTTGGGTTCCTCTACCATCCACAAGACTCTAGAGTTCCATCTAATATTCGGCAGTGGCTCTCTTTATCACTTTCCATTGGGTGCTGGGTGGAGTCTCTCAGAGGACAGTTCTGCTTGGATCTTGTCTGCAAGCATAACAGAGTAGCATTAATAGTGTCAGTCATTAATAGTCTTATCATGGGTTCTTGCCAATGGGAATGGGTTGAAATTTGGGCAAGTCATTGGTTCTCTTAGTCTTTGCTCTTTTTTATATGTCCACCCTTTTATCAAATTTTTTATTATATATTTTCTTTATTTACATTTCAATGATATTTCCTTTCCCAGTTACTCCTCCAAAAAAAATTCCCTGTTTCCTCCCACTACCCTGCTCACCAAAACACCCTCTCCTGCATCCTGGCACTGGCATTCTCCTACACTGGGGCATAGAGCCTTCAAAGGACCAAGGGCCTCTCCTCCCATTGATGACCAACTAGGCCATACTCTGCTACATATGCAGCTGGAGCCATGAGTCCCACCATGTGTACTCTTTGGTTGGTTGCTCCTGGGAGCTCTGAGTTAGTTCATATTGTTGTTCGTCCTAAGAGGCTGTAAATCCTTAAGCTCCTTGGGTCCTTTCTCTAGCTCCTTCATTGAGCATCCTGTGCTCAGTGCAGTGGATGGCTGTGAGCCTCTACTTCTGTATTAGTTCGGCACTGTTAGATCCTCTCAGAAGACAGCTAAATCAGACTCCTGTCAGCCAGCACTTGCTGGCATCCACAATAGTGTCTGGGTTTGTTGATTGTATATGGGAAGGATCCCCAGATGAAGCAGTCTCTGGATTGTCCTTCCTTCAGTCTCAGCTCCATACTTTGTCTCTGCAACTCCTGCCATGGGTACTTTTTTCCCCCTTCTAAGAAGGATTGAAGTATCCACAATTTGGTCTTCTTTCTTTTTGAGTTTCTTGTGGTTTGTGGAGTATATCTTGGATATTCTGAGCTTCTAGACTAATATCCTCTTAGCACTGAGTGCATCCTGTACTTGTTGGTTTTGTTTGCCAACTTTACACAGGCTGGAGTGATCACAGAGAAGGAAGCTTCAGTTGGGGGAGTGCCTCCGTGAGATCCAGCTGTGGGGCATTTTCTCAATTAGTGATCAAGGGGGTAGGGCCCCTTGTGGGTGGTGCCATTCCTGGGCTGGAAGTCTTGGGTTCTATAAGAGAGCAGGCTGAGCAACCCAGGGGAAGCAAGCCAGTAAGGAACTCCATGGCCTCTGTGTCAGCTCCTGTTTCCTGACCCTTTCCTCCCCAACTTGCTTCTTGGTCATGATATTTGTGCAGGAATAGAAACCCTGACTAAGACACATACCATGTGTTTTTTTTTTTTTTTGTGATTGGGTTACCTCACACAGAATAATATTCTCCAGATCCATCCATTTCCCTGAGAATTTCATAAATTAGTTGTTTTTAATAGCTCAGTATTAATCCACTGAGTAAATGTACCACATATTCTGTATCCATTCTTCTGTTGAGGGGCATCTGGGTTCTTCTCAGTTTCTTGTCTATTATATATAAGGCTGCTATGAACATAGTGGAGCCTGTGTCCTTATTACATGTTGGTGCATCTTCTGGGTAAATGCCCAGGAGTGGTATAGCTGGGTCCTCTGATAGTACTATGTCCAATTTCCTGAGGAACCACTAAAGTGATTTTCAGAGTGGTTGTACCAGCTTGCAATCCCACCAGCAATGAAGGAGTGTTCCTCTTTCTCCACAACCTTGCCAGTATCTGCTGTCACCTGAGTTTTTGAACTTAGCCATTCTGACAGGTGTGAGGGGGAAACTTAGGGTTTCGATTTGCATTTCCCTGATGACTAAAGGTATTGAACATTTCTTTAGGTGCTTCTCAGCAATTTGGTATTTCTCAGTTGAAAATTCTTTGTTTAGTTCTGTACCTCATTTTTAATAGGGTTATTTGGTTATCTGGATTATATCGTCTTGTGTTCATTGTGTGTATTGGCTATTAGCCCTCTATTGGATATAGGATTGGTAAAGATTTTTTCCAATCTGTTGGTTGCTGTTTTTATCCTATTGAGAGTGTCCTTTGCATTACAGAAGCTTTGCAATTTTATGAGGTCCCATTTTCAATTCATGTTCTTAGTGTATAAGCTATTTATGTTCTCGTCAGGAAAATTCATTTGTGTCTATGTGCTCGAAGGTCTTCCCACTTTCTTTTCTATTAATTCAGTGTATCTGGTTTTATTTGGAGGTCCTTGATCCTCTTGGATTTGAGCTTTGTACAAGGAGATAAGAATGGATCAATTTGCATACTGCTACATGCTAACTGCCAGTTAAACCAGCACCATTTGTTGAAAATGCTGTCTTCTTTCCATTGGATGGTTTTAGTTCCTTTGTCATAGATCAAGTGACCATAGGTTTGTGGATTCATTTCTGGGTTTTCAATTCTAATCCAATGATCTACCTCCCTGTCACTGTGCCAATACCATGCAGTTTTTATCACAATTACTCTGTAATATGCTGAGTCCTCTGGTAGTACTATGTCCAATTTCCTGAGGAACCCAGCTTGAGTTCAGGGATGGTGATTCCATCAGAAGTTCTTTTATTGTTAAGAATAGTTTTCATTATCCTAGATTTTTTGTTATTCCAGATGAATTTGTAAATTTCTCTTTCCAACTCTGTGAAGAATTTAGTTGGAATTTTGATGGCGATTTCATTGAATCTGTAGGTTTCGTTTTGCAAATGGCCATTTTTCTATATTAATCCAGCCAATCCTGCATGGAAGATCTTTCTGTCTTCTGAGAGCTCGATTTCCTTCTCCAAAGATTTGAAGTTCTTGTCATACAGATATTTCACTTGCTTAGTTAGAGTCACACCAAGGTATTTTATATTATTTGTGACTATTGTGAAGGGTGTTGTTTTCTTAATTTCTTTCTCAGCCTGTTTATCCTTTGTGTTGTGTCTGCTGATTTGCTTTAGTTAATTTTATATCCAGCTACTTTGCTGAAGTTGTTTATCAGGTTTAGGAGTTCTCTGTTGGAGTTTTGGGGTCATTCAAGTATCCTATCATATCATCAGTATGACTTCTTCCTTTCCAATTTGTATCCCTTTGATCTCCTTTTATTTCCTATTTGCTCTGGCTAGGAAAAGAGCAGGAAGCCTTATCTATTCCCTGATTTTCATGGGATTGCTTCAAGTTTCTCTCCATTTAGTTTGATATTGGCTACTGGTTTCCTGTACATTGCTTTTACTATGTTTTGATGTGGGCATTGTATTCCTGATATTTTTAAGACTTTTGTCATGGAGGAGTGTTGGTTCTTGTCAAATGCTTTCTCATGGATCATTTGGTTTCATAGTGTGGAAATGGCTGAGGTACCAAAGACAATCTATATATTCAAGGCAATATCCATCAAAATTTCAGTGTGGTAGGTACTTCACAGATACAAAATTACAAAAACAAATTTCATATAGAATCACAAATGACTCAAGATAAGCTAAGGAATTGTGAATACTAAAAATATTCCTAGAGGTATCTCTGACTCAGAGTTCAAGCTAAATCACACAGTCACTGTAAGAGTATTAGCATAGCACTGGAACACAATAGATTAATTTATCAATGGAATAGGGCTGATGATCCACACAGAATCCATATTTGTAGAACCACCTAATTTTTTGATAAAAAGAATAATGGTATGCATTATTGAAAAAAAAAAACCTGCTTGTTAAGAAATGAAGCTAGTTAAACTTAATAGCTATATGTAGAGGAATGGAACTAAATCCACATATCTCATGTGTGGGAACCTCAACTCCACTTGGATCAGGTCCTTAGCACAAACAGGACTCTATTTAATAGAAGAATAGATCAAATAGGGGTTTAGATATGTCTTATTAGCACAGGAACACTAATAATATAGGCAATAAAACTGACAATTGATACATGTTTTTGATATTCTTGAAATACAAAGCCTCTGTTCAACAAAGAACCCTATCATTTTAGTAAAGAGACAGCCTACTGAATGGAAATACAAAATATCTTTAGCAGCTATTTATCTGGCAGTGTTAGCATCATGAATATATGCAAAGAAATAGAAGAACTAAATGTCAGAAAAACCAACAAATCAACTAAAAATGAGACATGAGTGTAAAAATAGATTTCTGTAAAAAAAAAAAAAGAAACTGGCTAATAGATGTTTTAAAAGTGTTCAAATCCTTAATCAATTAGAATAATGCAAATTACAATGCTTGAGATTTAATGTTATTTTTATGGAAATGCCTAAAATAAAAAACAACTTGCTTCTAAGAGATAATCAACAATGTTTAAAAAAAAAACATTCTAATGACTGGAAACACATGCCTATCTAAATGTGGGTTAGGGATATGGAAGTGTAGAGAAGTACAATCAGAGATCACTTTTCTGGAATCCTAGAAACAGATATACTT
>JADRCD010036282.1:0-16669 GCA_019843815.1 Montemys delectorum
TTTCAATCTTCTTGTATCTGTGGAGGCCTGATTTATGACCAATTATATGGTCAATTTTGGAGAAGGTACCATGAGGTGCTGAGAAGAAGGTATATCCTTTTGTTTTAGGATAAAAAGTTCTATAGATATCTGTTAAATCCATCTGTTTCATAACTTCTGTTAGTCTCACTGTGCCCTTGTTTAGTTTCTGTTTCCATGATCTGTCCATTGCAGAGAGTGGGGTGTTGAAATTTCCCACTACTATTGTGTGCGGTGTAATGTGTGCTTTGAGCTTTAGTAAAGTTTCTTTTATGAATGTAGATGCCCTTCATTTGGGGCATAGAGGTTCAGAATTGAGAGTTCATTTTGGTAGATCATACCTTTGATGAATTTGAAGTGTCCCTCCTTATCTTTTTTGATCACTTTAGGGTGAAAGTCGATTTTATTTGAAATTAGAATGACTACTCCAGCTTTTTTATTGGGACCATTGGCTTGGAGAATTGTTTTCCAGCCTTTTATTCTGAGGTAGTGTCTGTCTTTGTCCCTGAGGTGGGTTTCCTGTATGCAGCAAAATGTTGGGTCCTGTTTACGTACTCAATCTGATAGTCTATGTCTTTTTATTGGTGAATCGAGTCCATTCATCTTAGTAGATATTAAGGACAAGTAATTGTTGCTTCCTGTTAGTTTTGTAGTTAGAGCTGGCGTTCCGTTCATGTCTCTATCTTCTTTTAGTTTTGTTAGAAAATTACATTTTTGCTTTTTCAGGGATGTAGTTACCCTCCTTGTGTTGGAGTTTTCCATTTAATACCCTTTGAAGGGCTGAATTTGTGGAAACATATTGTGTAAATTTGGTTTTGTCATGGAATACTTTGGTTTCTCCATCTATGGTGATTGAGAGTTTTGCTGGGTATAGTAGTCTAGGCTGGCATTCGTGTTCTCTTAGGGTCTGTATGACATCTGCCCAGGATCTTCAAGCTTTCATAGTCTCTGGTGAGAAGTCTGGTGTAATTCTGATAGGCCTGCCTTTATTTGTTATTTGACCTTTTCGCTTACTGCTTTTAGTATTCTTTCTTTGTTTTGTGCATTTGGTGTTTTGACTATTATGTGGCGGGAGGAATTTCTTTTCTGGACCAGTCTATTTGGAGTTCTGTAGGCTTCTTGTATGTTCATGGGCATCTCTTTCTTTAGGTTAGGGAAGTTTTCTTCTATAATTTTGTTGAAGATATTTACTGGCCCTTTAAGTTGGAGGTCTTTACTCTCTTCTATACCTATTATCCTTAGGTTTGGTCTTCTCATTGTGTCCTGCATTTCCTGAATGTTTTGGGTTATGGTCTTTTTGCATTTTGCATTTTCTTTGACTGTTCTGTTAATGTTGTCTATGTTATCTTCTGCCCCTGATATTCTCTCTTCTATCTCTTGTATTCTGTTGGTGATGCTTGCATCTATGTTTCCTGACTTTCTTACTAAGATTTCTAACTCCAGGGTTGTCTCTTTTTGTGATTTCTTTATTGTTTCTATTTCCATTTTTAGGTCTTGAATGGTTTTACTCAATTCCTTCATCTGTTTGTTTGTGTTTTCCTGCAATTCCTTAAGGGATTTTTGGGTTTACTCTTTAAGGGCTTCTACTTGTTTACTTGTGATCTCCTGTAATTCTTTATGGGATTTTTTTTTTGTTTCCTCTTTAAGGGCTTGTACCTCTTTATCTGTGTTCTCCTGTATTTCTTTAAGGGAGTTATTCATGTCCTTCTTAAGTTCCTCTATCAGCATTGTGAGATATGATTTTAGATCCAAATCTTGCTTTTCCTGTGTTTTTGGATATCCAGGGCTTGCTGCAGTGGGAGTACTAGGTTCTGGTGAAGCCAAGCAGTCTTGGTTTCTGTTGATAGGATACTTGTGTTTGCCTTTCACCATCTTTTGATCTCTGGTGTTAAGTGTTATTGGTGTCTGTGATTAGAGCTTGTCCTGTCCTTGCCACCCTGCAACTCCCCTTGGACTCCTGAGGCCTGTGGCTTCCGGCTGGCCCCACCTTAGAAAGTCACCGTAGAGAAAATGGCAGATCGCACCTGAGTCCTTGGGCTGAAGCCTGCCCTGGAGGCAGGCCCTCCACTAGCGGGAAGGGGGCAGAGATGGTCGCTAATCCAGGTCTGTCACTCGGAAGCTGAGAGGATCCTGACCCTGCTGCCCTGCAATTCCCCTGCGACTCCGGAGGCCTGTGGCTTCCGGCTCTCTACAATACTTTCAACGTTCTTTTCCCACCATAGTAGATTTGATATCAAAGCTAAGTGGCAGAATCCATACAGGAGGAGCTGTACTGTGCACGTGAATCTCTTGGACAATACCCACAGCTCTTATCCTGTGACTGTTTCTTGATGCTGATGTTCTTATGTTCATCATTGCTGAAATCCTAATTGTTCTGAAATGGTGTGATTGGATAATGAAAGACACTATCTGGTATTAGTCATTTATGATTGTTTCCTGGGTATTGGTCCACCTGATTGGGAAAAATTCCTGCAGACCAATTGGTAACATTTTTAATAAAAAAAAAACCATGTACCCAAAACTTGTGCTATACCTCCATCATTTGTATTAATTTTCTCTTTTTTGTGAATGATGTAATGCTTCTTAATATGGAGAGAACTTTCTCTTGGGGTAAAATAAGCTAAGAGAAAAAAATTAGTCAGTAATGCATGCTCACTACAACTTTCTTTTATACACCAACTGTGTGTGTGTGTATATATATATATATATATGTATATATATATACATTTTATATATATATATAAAATGATAAGAACTTGGTCACTAAAACTTGGTCTATCTACCCAATGTGTGAATGTTTATAAGTCTGCTGGTCTGTCTCTGTCTGTTGTTTATTTTTCTTTGTTTATATATGTTAATAAATGTATTATATACCTATTTACCTATATATGTATATACATATGTATGTATGTATGTATGTATATAATTATGTATGCCTGTATGTAAAGTAGTTGGAGTTTGTTCCTTGGAGCTTGCTTCTACAAAAGTGCACTGCTTCTTGCAGTAAGCTTGTTTTTATTAGTGTATGAATTTTCTCTTGGCATCTCCCAAAGATCTTAAGGAGTTTGGAGATTATTGCTAGTCACAGAGAGCACCAACCCCAGACAATTAAGTTTGTTCATGTCAACATTACTAGTACTTTCCCTCTAAATCACCTGCCACTATTAGAGGGGCACATTGCTCTTAGCACTGGCCAAAGTATCTTACTCCAAACTGGTTTATTCTCAGTTTATGTTATGGTATTTGAGCTGGTCTATCTGACCTTGGTCTTTTGTGTTCTCCCAATGATACCAAAATCCATATTGCCATGGTTTTCCTTTCATTAGTGCTGCCATTGAAACATAATTTCCAAAGATAAGAGAGCTCCATGTTTTGCTGACAAACTGAATTTTCTGCCCACCTCTGTGGAGAAATATCACTGGCAAGCTTCCTGTCTTGGAAGGTATGCAAAAAAGTATTAGAAAAAATTGATATCCTACCTTACAGATGTTAACTGGAATATTGGTGTCAGATCTATTAATTGAATGAAAATTAATTGAATGAAAAGCAATTCAACATCATATATCAGAATCAGAGGAACAGGGTTTTTTTCTTTAATCATTCATCCTCATATTTTAAAGATTGTCCCTATGATCATTTAATACTTGGTGTGAGGATAGCAAGAAAAATAACTACTAAGTGTACATATCACAAATATCAGCAGATATTCCTCACATGCAATACAGGGTAGCCATGACCACAGAAACTTATTTACATTTTGGAATTGTTAAGTAGTAGCTGAGGATTTTTCCCTCACTTTGAAAACTTTCAGTGCCCATTTTGATATAGATGTTCAGAGATTTCTGATGGGAGGTTCTAAAGAGATTGAGTGAGACTTATAGGACTTTGAGAACCAGACATTGGTTCTGTGAGCATGCTTTGGGTCATCAGGGTGACTAGCATGAAGTTGAATGGATTCAGCCCACCACCCCCAACACCAAAACACAAACCTTCTTATCTTTCCTTCTAGTCCCCTTCCTCACGACTAGATGACAACATACTGTTGAATCACTATGGATTGGAATGCAGGATTTGACATTATCCATCACATACAATGGCCCAATTTTGCAGGCTTTCTTCTTGTCAGTACTGAGATCTTTCTAAAATTAATATTGAAAACTGTAGAGGGCCTTCCACTGAGGATGACTCGTAGACTTCAGAGTTGAGCACATAGATGATTCCAAAGACAAAATATCATCTGGTGGAAAAGCAGATGTCTTAGGAAAGAGAAGCCTTTTGAGATTCCGTGCTGGTTCACTCATGGCAGGTACTGCAGTACACAGGGAATGTTATCCCAAAGCTGAAGTCTTTGAAAAAACTCATTTAGATCAATCCTGAGATTTTCTAACAGACTTTTCCGCTCTCTTTCAGTAACTGCACTTTGGAGACAACACTCCAGCATCTTGTTTAAGAAACCTGATGTAAATAAATCATGTGCCTTGTCAATTAGGGTCAATTGACAAGCAGGGAAATTTGTTCCTTAGTAATGTAAAGTTAGGGTCCCAGTGAAGTGCCAATCACCCAGAGGAGCTAGAAGATATGTAGCATATCTCCAGGGGGAAACGTCCAGTTTATAATTCCGCAAGAAGGCAACAGTCTAGGTAAACTTCCTCCAAAGATTGATCAAGGGTAAGAAGGAGGAAATTTCTAATTTCATTTACCACACTTACTGAAATGACTGATAATTGGGTCCAAGATCAGATTGTGTGTCACTCACATAGGTGATGACATTAACTAAGGTAGTCTTTCAGTCTAGTCCAGCACATTCCTTGGACTTTGGTTGAGAAAAGTTCCAGTAATTAACAGGTTTGACACATAGATTTTGTTTTAATATACTCTTTTCATAACCACCATCCTAACAAAGCTACATAGAAGAGCATTGGCCTTACCTACAGCCTTTCAGGACAGGGCAAGATCCTAAGGGCCTCTGTGTCCCCATGCCAATGGACTTCATACTCATATTCTCTGTACCAACATGACTCATTATGTGTGAGCCATCAGACTAATGAGGCCTGACAGTCCTGAAGAGAGGCAAGTTATGCCACAAACCAAAGTGGAAGCACATGGTTTGAATACCGAGAACATCAGGTGCCACTTCCCATGGAAGTAAAGTAAAGACTGGCCAATTCACTTACCATATGGTTCAGTTTCCATTGAAATTGATTCCTCGCCCATCACGAGTAGCAACCCATGATTTGTGTTCACCTTGACTACTGACTCAGGAGGAGAATCTGGTCTCTTTTGATCATATATTTACTCACAACCCATCAGTAGGAAGGAATGCTGCACCTGAAGACAGAGGACCCTCAGCAGGGTATAAAAGCACACTTGGGCAGGGAGACTTCCAAAGCATCCTCTCCACTGTCTTACAATCCAGACTCACCCTCCAGCCTCTGACACCATGCAGTGTTGTTGTGGCCCATGCTGCTGCCAGCCATGCTGCTGCCAGTCATGCTGCTGCCAGACCACCTGCTGCAGGACCACCTGCTGCTGCCCCTGCTGCTGCCAGCCCTGCTGCTGTGGGTCTGGTTGCTGTTAGACCACCTACTGTTCCTGCCAAACCTGCTCTCTTAGGCCTTGCTCTGGAGCATGCTCTCCCTCTCCTGATCCCTAGAGCATCAAATAGACCTCATATAGGTCACTGTGACCCAGACCCAAAAGGCCATTCCACAGAGTCTCCTCTAACTGATACTGCTTTGGTCCAAAAATTATGCTTCCTCACACCTTGCTCCACTTCTGAAAAACATACACTCTCCCTAACCTTTTTCTGCACTTGGGAAACTCTCCTCTGTAATCTACAAAACACTGGGACTTTTGATATGGCTTTGAAAACTGGAGATTTTTCCCTTTGTAAATAAATGTGCCCTTGATCCAACACACAACTAAAAGTATCATGAATCTTTATAAATATTCTTTATTCAAGATTCTTTATGTCAATACTTGATCCTAAATTTGAAAAACAGTTTCATCACCTCTGGACTCTATGCACAGAACTGCAGCAGCCTTTGTCACAATGTCACAATATCACTACGAAGAAGTGAAACTCAAGCTGAGAAAAGGGGAGAAGGAGCACACACTCGTCCTCCCTATACTTGAATGTAATCCTCTCCCCATGCACTTTTCTCAAGCTTTTGAGTAGCTTGGAGCATTGCTGAAACCAGGACAGTGATGTCCTGTTTGTCATTTCCCTCTCCCATGGAGAACCTTCTTGCTCTCAAGACTTTATCTCTCTATAATATTTACCAAGTTCTTTTCTCATCATAGTTGATTTGATATCAAGCTAAGTGGCAGACACTATGCAGGAGGAGCTGCAGTGGGCAAGTGACCTTCTTGGGCAATACTCACCAGTTTTCAAGCTTGTGATGGGCATCTCTTAGATAAGCACAGCCCCAGGGCTTTTATCCTGGGATTGCTTCTTGCTGCTGATGTGCCTTCTCATGTTCATTATTTTATTCCTTATTTTTCTGACATGGTGTGATTGGGCAATGAAAGACACTTTCCGGCTTTAGCCTTTATGATTGATTCCTGGGTGTTAGTCCACCCCTACTGGGAAAACTTCCTGTTGATCAACATGAGGACGAATTTTCATGAAATAATGCTAGTTGCATGAATTGCTGATTTTATAGTCCCTTGTAATGAGCTTACATAATTCCTGTTTTGTTTCAAATAATTTTAAGATTTCAGATAGTTGAGATAACGTTTTAGGTTAAAATCTAAAATAAAATATGCCCCTGCCTGCAAAATAGTAAAGATTGCATAGGTTGTAACTAGGGTACAGTGAACTTTCAAGCTTTACAAGCACATAAATTGCATTAAAAACTAGCCTTGGGAAAAATGAAGGATCAAGGAAAACATTCATTCAAAGACCATAAAGACTGGCTTATTCTGTTAGGAGTGTCAGAACAGAAAATGAGTGATTTGTTATACTTCAAAAATTAGATGTGTGACAGGTGACCTGTTTCTTTTTTCTTTGTTTTTGTTTTTGTTTTTGTTTTTATTTTTTGAGACAAGGTTTCTCTGTGCAGCCCTGGCTGTCCTGGAACTCACTCTGTAGACCAGGCTGGCCTCAAACCCAGAAATCCACCTGCCTATGCCTCCCAAGTGCTGGGATTAAAGGTGTACATCACCTCTGCCTGGCGACCTGTTTCTTGATAAGAACTTTGCTAACCTATGACATAAAAATTACTGCTTTCAACTTATAATTAGTACAAGGAACAAAAGATAGATAAAACTATTGCTTTGGACTCATAATGAGCATATAGAATGAGAGATAGATTAAAATATGCTTTGTATGCATACTGAATTTGTAAAATAAAAGATAAATAAAAATATTTAGTTATGCAGGAGTTTTAATGTTAAAAAACATACCTTATGCTGTACCTCCCTCCAGTGTAACAATTTTACCTCTTTTGTGAATGAGGAAATGCTTCTTAGTATGTAGAGAACTTTGTATTGGGGAGTACAAATAGGCTATGAGAAAAAGTAAAGTTGGTAGGGCACGGTCTCTACAGCTTTGCTCTATCCATCCAATGTGGGAATGTCTGGTCGACTGCAGGTCTGTAGGTCTGTCTGTTTATTTGTCTGATTTTATGTATATATAAATGAATGTATTTATGCACAAATGTACCTTCATGTGTGTGTATGTATGTATGTATGTATGTATGCATGCATGTATGTATGTATGTATGTATGCATGCATGTATGTGTGTATGCATTTAAGGGAAGTTGTTGGAGCTTGTTCATGGGAGCTTGCTTCTATGAGATGCATTGCTTCATCCAGTAACTTTGTGTTTGTGATTGTATGAATTTTCTCCACTTCTTTGCTTCTTGGCTTCTCCCAAAGGTTTAAAGGATTTCACAGAGATAACCACCTCCAAATAATTAAGTTTATTCATATCAACATTGCCAGCACTATCCCTATAAATCACTTAACACTACCACAGGGACAAACATAGGTTGACCTCTGCACTGGCCCAAAACCTTTACTCTAAACTGGTTTCTCTTCAGTTTATCCTATGGAGTTTGAGCTGGCCTTTCTGGCATCAGTCCTTTGTGTTCTCCCAAACACACCAACATCCATGTTGCCATGATCCTCATTTCATTATTGCTGCCATTCAAACTTCATTTATGAGGTTCAGAGTGCTCCCTGCTTTGCTGACAACTCTGAATCTTTTGCCCACCTATGTGGAGAAATATCACTGGCCACCTTTCTGTCTTGAAATGTATTTAAAAAGGAATGTTAAAAAAAAAACCTGTTTTCCTACCTTATCCATTTTAATAGGAATAGTGGAGTCAGATGTATTCATTGAATGAAAATATAAGCCAATTCAACATCATGGTATCAGAAACCAATGGAACAGGGTTTTTAAAAATCATTTATCCTCATATTTTAAAGATTGTCCCCATGATCATCCAACATATGATGTGAGGATAGCAAACAATATCTATTCAGTGAACATATGAGAAGTACCAGAAGAGATTCCTCACATGCAATGCAGGGCAGCCATGACCACAGACACTTATTCACACTCTGGAAGAGTTGGGTAGTAGGTCAGAATTTTCACTCATGTTGGAAACCTTGGTGCCTACTTTGATATAGATGTCCATTGATTTCTGATAGGAGATTCTAAAGAGATTCAGTGAGACTTAAGGGACTTTTGAGAACAGGACATGGGTTCTGTGAGCATGCTTTGGGTCACCAGGGAAACCAGAGTAAACCTGACTATGTTCAGTCCATTCTCCATCACCAACAAATAACCCTTCTTATTCCTCCTTCTTCAACAGCTGAAGACTAGATAACAATACATTGTTGAATCACCATGGATTGGAATGCAGAATTTAACATTGTCTATCATATACCATGGCTGAATTTTGGAAGCTTCCATCTTGTCTGTACTGAGGTCTTTCCAAAATTGAGATCAAATAATCAAGAGAGCCTGTCTACTGAGGCTGACTAGCTGACTTCAGAGCTAAGCACATAGATGATTCCAAAGGCAAAATGTCCTCTGGTGGAAAAGCAGACATCTTGGGAAAATGAAGTCTTTGGAGATCCTGTGTGGGTTCACTAATGGCAGGTACTGTAGTACACAGTGGATGTCTTAGTTTCCCAAAGGTGGAATCTTTGACAAAACACATTTAGAGAAATCCTGAGATCCTCTAAAAGAATTTTCTGCTCTTTGTTTCTGTAATTGAACTTTAGAGACAGCACTCCAGCATCTTGTTTAGGCAAAGTGAAGTAAATCATGTGCTTCGGGACATTTGGCAAGTGGGAACAATGATCCTTACTCATCTGAAGTTTGGGTCCCAAGGAAGTGCAGGTCACACAGAGGAACTAGAAGATATGTGACACATATCCAGGAGGAAACATCCAGTTTTAATTCCACAAGAAGGCAACAGTCTAGATAAACTTCCTCCAAAGATTGATCAAAGGTAAGAAGGAGGAAATTTCTAATTTCACTTAGTATACTTCACCGAAATGACTGATAATTGGGTCTAAGACCAGATTGTGTGTCACTCACATAGATGATGACATTAACTAAGGTAGTCTTTCAGTCTAGTCCAGCATATTCCTTGGAATTTGGTTGGTATAAGTTTCAGGAATTAATTGGTCTGACATAGATTTGGTTTCAATATACTCTTCTCATAACCACCATCCCAGCAAAGCTACATAGAAGAACATTGGCCTTACCTACAGCCTTTCAGGACAAGGCAAGATCCTAAGGGCCTCTGTGTCCTCATACCAATGGACTTCATACTCATATTCTCTGTACCAACATGACCCAATATGTGTGAGCCATCAGACTAATGAGGCCTGACAATCCTGAAGGGAGGCAAGTTATGCCACAAACAAAAGTGGAAACACATGATTTGAATACCAAGAACATCAGGTGTCACTTCCCATGGAAGCAAAGACAGGCCAAGTCACTTACCATAGGCTTCAGCTGCCACTGAAATTGATTCTTCGCCCATCACGAGTAGCAACCCATGATTTGTATTCACCTTGACTACTGACTCAGGGGGAGAATCTGGCCTCTTTTGATCATTTATTTACTCACAATCCATCAGTAGGAAGGAATGTTGCACCTGAGGACAGAGGACCCTCAGCAGGGTATAAAAGCACACCTGGGCAGAGACACTTGCAAAGCATCCAAGCCACCTTCTTACAAACCAGACCCACCCTCCCACCTCTCACACCATGCAGTGTTGTAGCTCATGCTGCTGCCAGCCATGCTGCTGCAGGACCACCTGCTGCAGGACCACCTGCTGCCGCCCCTGCTGCTGTGGGTCCAACTGCTGCCAGTCTGGCTGCTGCTAGACCACCTGCTACAACAACAGCTGCCATTGACACACCTGTTCCTGCCCAACCTGTTCTCATAGGTCTTACTCTGGAGCATGCTCAGCCACTCTTGTCCTCTAGAGCATCAAGTAGATTCCATGTAGATCACTTGTACCTCAGACCCAGACATATCATTCCACAGGGTCTTCTCCAACTGATTCTGCTTTGGTCTAAAGAAAAAGCTTCCCCACATTTTGCTTCCATTCTCTGAAACATACACATTCTCAAACCTTTCTCTACACTTGGGAAACTCTCAACTAGAAACTATAAAATCTTGGAACTTTGCAATAGCTTTGAAAACTGGAGCTTTCCCCCTATATAAATAAATGTGACCTCAGTACCAACCCCAAATACAAGTGTCATGAATGTTTATTTTCTTTTATGTCCATATTGGGTCTAAAATGGAGAAACTGTTACATAATCTCTGCACTATGAAAAGAACTACAGCAGCTTTTGTTACAATGTCACTTCTGCTTGTTTGAGAGTAGAAACATATTTCAACAAACAGATATGTGTATGTGAGTGACTTGATCTCCAGTGGTAGAATTATGTGGGAAGGATTTGGTGTCAGAACATTTTTGGAGGGTTGTGAAAGTATGGTAGGCTTTAGTGTTTCAGAGGCCCATGACTTTCTCAGTTGACTCTCTGGCCTCATTGTGGTAGCTCCAGTTGTTAGGCCTTAACTATTATAGACTATCTATGGTCTGCTGCCTGCATCCATTGCTACTGCCTTGAGGTACAAGCCATTCAATCCCCCCAAAGTGAAAGTCACATTACACGTAGTCTTCAACTCAGGAAAAGTATAAGGCTTGAGTCCCCAGATATTCTTTCTTTTTGATGCCTTGGACATATGAGGACCAGGTATGCAATGACACCTCAATGCCATTCCTGGATCCTTGACTTTAGGAGGTGAGTTGTAACTACTGGGAAGTGACACTACAGCTGAGAGGAAGAGAGGGAGCACCCACTCTTCTTCCCTGTACTTGAATGCAATCATGTCCCCATGCAATTTCCTCAACCTTGTGAGTAGCTTGGAGTACTGCTGCAACCAGGGATGTTCTGTTTGTCATTTCCCTCTCCTGTGGAGAACCTTCTTTCTCTCAAGCCCTTATTTATCTCTTTATAAGACTTTCCAAGTTCTTTTCCTGTAGTAATATATTTTATATGAGCCTCAAGTGGCAAACTCCATTCAGGAGGAGCTGAAGTGGGCAAGTGACCTTCCTGAACAGTAACCACCATTTTGCATGCTTGTGATGGGTGTGCCTTATATAGGCACAGCCCCAGGGCTCTTTTCCTGGGACTACTTCTTGTTGCTAATGTGCCTTCTCATGTATATCATTGCTCCATTCCTCAATGTTCTGACATGGTGTGAGTGGGCAATGAAAGACACGCTCTCGTTTTAGTCTTTATGATTAATTCCTGGATATTAGTCCACCCTATTGGGCAAACTTCTTCCAGATCAACATGAAGATGAAATTTTATGAACTAATGCTGGTTTCAAGAATTGCTGATTTTATTATAGTCTCTCATAATGACCTTACATAATTCCTGTTTTGATTCAAGTAATTTTAAGTCTTCAGATAGTTGAGAGAACATTTGAGGTTAGAGTCTTTAATAAAATAAGCCTCCTCCTGCAAAATAGTAAAGACTTCATAGGTTGTAACTGGGGTATTGTGAACTTTCATGAGTAACAAGCACATAAATTGAATTAACAAGAAAAATACCCTTGAGAAAATGAATGATCAAAGAAAACATTCATTCAAGGTTAGATCCAAGGATGAGGCCACAAATCTCTGTGTGTACCATGATAAGAAAGATCATGAAGAAAAAGTGGGCAATTCTGTTATTAGTGTAAGATCAGAAAACAGGTGATTTACTAGAAATCAAAAATAGATGTATGATACATGACTTGTTTCATCGAAAGAACTTTGATAGCCTATGGCATGAAAATTATTTCTTTGGAGTTACAATTAATGCAAGGAACAAAAGATTGATAAAACTGTAGCTTTGGTCTCGTAATGAGCATGTAGAATAAAAGATGGATAAAACTAATGCTTTGAACTTATACTGAACTTGTAAAAAAAAAATAAAAGCTACACAAAAACTATTTACTTAGATAGGAGTTTTAATACAAAAACATGCAACCAAAAATTGTTTTGTACCTCACTCCTATGTAACAATTTTACCTCTTTTGTGAATGCAGTAATGCTTATTAGTATGTAGAGAACTTTATCTGAGGGGGTATAATTAGTCTAAGAGAAAAAATAAAGTCGGTAGGCCATGCTCACTACAGTTTTGTTTTACCACCCCCTGTATGTACATGTATGTATGTAAAATGTTAAGAGCTTGGTCACTAAAGCTTTTGTCTATCCTCTCTAATGTGTGAATCTCTGTAAGTCTGCTGGTATGTCTGTCTTTTTGTTTATTTGTCTGTTTCTTTGTATGTGTATATGAATGTAGTTATGTACATATGTACCTACATATGTAAGTATGCATATATGTATGTATGTATATATCCATGTATGTATGTATATATGTATGTATTTATGAATGTGTGCCTCCCTTTTAGTGAAGTTGTTGGAGCTTGTTCATGGGAACTTGCTTCTACAAGAGTACATTGCTTCATCTGCTAAGTTTATGTTTGTGAATGTCTGATCCTACTTTTCTCTCCTTGGATTCTCCCAAAGATTTTAAGGAGTTCAGAGCTTATTGTCAGTCACAGAGAGCACCAACAACAGATAATTAAGTTTGATCATGTTAAGATTATGAGCACTGTCCCTGTATATCACCTGCCACTATCAAAAGGCATACTTAGGTTGCTCTCGGCACTGGCCCAAATCACTTACTCCAAACTGGTTTCTCCTTAGTTTATCCTATAGTGTATGAGCTAGCCTTTCTGACCTCTATCCTTTGTGTTCTCCCAAAGATACTAAAATCCATGTTGCCATGATCCTCTTTTCATTATTGCTGCCATAAAAATGGAATTTATGAAATTCAGAGAGTGCCACATTTGGCTGACAGCTCTGAAATTTCTGCCCACCCATGTGTAGAATGATCACTGGCCACCTTTCCGTCTTGAAATGTATGCACAAGAGTGTTCCAGAAAATTGTATTCTGACCTTACACATGTTAATAGAAATACTGGTGTCAGATGTATTAATAGAAAGAAAATATAAACCAATTCAACATACATCAGACACCAATGGAACAGGATTTTTTTTTTATAATTTATCCTCATATTTTAAATATTGTCCCTCTAATTATCCAACAATTAGTATGAGGATAGCAAGAAAAATATCTACTCAGTGTAAACATGAAGAATACCAGAAGAGAGTCTTCACATGCACAAGAGAGCAACCATAACCACAGAAACCTATTCACCTTCTAGAACAGTGGGTAGTAGCCCAGAATATTCCATTATCTTGGGTACCTTAGTTGCTCACTTTAATATAGATTTCCATAGATTTCTGATGGGAGACAGTAACAAGATTGAGTGAGACTCATACATTTGAGAACCAGACATGGGTTCTGTGAGCATGCTTTGGGATTTTAAGAAGAACAACATAAACTTGTAAGAGTTCAGCCCTCCCTTCTTCCCCAAATGCTCAAGACTATATGACAACACACTGTTGAATTGGCACAGATTAGAATGCTGGATTTGACATTGTCCATCACATACCATGGCAAAAATTTGCATGCTTGTATTTTGCCAGTACTGACGTCTTTCCAACTGTGAGATCTAATACTGTAGAGACTGTCCACTGAGGCTGACTAGCAGACTAAAATGCTAAGCACATAAATGATTCCAAAGACGTAGGTCATCTGATGAAAAAGGAGATATCTTGGGAATGAAAAGTCTTTGGAGATCCAGTGTTGATTCACTCATGGCAGGTACTTCAGTCCACAGTGAATTTGCTAATATTAAAAGCTGGATCTTTGACAAAACACATTTAGAGCAATCCTGAGATTCTCTAATAGGTTGTCCTGTTCTTTCTTTCAGGAATTGCACTTTAGAGACAACACTCCAACATCTTGTTTAAGAGAACAGAAATAAATAAATCATGTGCTTAGTGTCATTTGGCAAGCAGGAACAATATTCCTTAGCCTGAAGTTAAGGTCCCTGTGAAGTACAGGTCACTCAATGGAACTAGAAGATATGTGACAAAAATCCAGAAAAAAAATGCCCAGTTTATAATTCAGAGAGAAGGAAACACTATAGATACACTTCCTCCACAGACTGACCAGGGATGAGGAGTTTGTTTGGGATTTCATTTACCACCCTTCACTTAACTGACTGATAATTGGGTCTAAGACCAAATTATGTGCCATTCTCATAGGTAAGGAGATTAAGGTAGTCTTTCAGTCTTTCCCATCATGATCCTTGGAATTAGTTGGAATAATCTCTAGAAATTAACAGTTTGACAAGGATTCTGTTTTAATATACTCCTCTCAGGACCACCATACAGGCAAAACTATACAGAACAACATTGTCATTACCCACAGCCATCCCGGACAGGGCAACTCCTAAAGGTCTCTGTGTCCTCATGCCCATGGACATCATACTCATACTCTCTGTACCAACATGACCCATTATGTGTAATTCATCAGACTAATGAGGCCTGTCAGTCCTAGAGGAAGGTAAGTTATGCCAAAAACCAAAGTGGAAACACAGGATATGAATGAATACTGAGAACATCAGTATCAGTTGAATTTTGGTTGGAGAAGATTCTGTGGAATGGCCGTCTGAGTTTGGGGTACAAGTGAATTCCATGAGATCTACATGATGGTATAGGGGACAAGAGTGTGTAAGTATGATCCAGAGCAATACCTGCAAGTACAGCTTAGTCAGGAACAGGTGTCTCAACGGCAGTACTGTTGCAGCAGGTAGTTTAGCAGCACTCAGACTGGCAAGACTTGGACCCAAAATAGCATTTGGAGTCAGAACATTTTTGGAGAGATGTACAAGTAGGGCCGGTTTTAAACTTGTTGCAGAGGCCCAGGAGTTCTCAGTTGGCACTCTTGCCTTATTGCAGTAGCTCTAGCTGTCCAGCCTCAACTCTTACAGCCTGCCTATGCTCAGGTGCCTGCATCCATTGTCACTGCCTTGAGGTACAAGCCATCCAATACGCCAAAAATGAAAGTCACATAAAATATATGCTTCACTTAGGGGCTTTGGTTATGAGGCCTGAACTCAGGAAGAGTACAGGGCTTGAATCACCAGATATGTCTCCTATGTTCTCTTTGAAGCCATGGGTAAAGTGAAAACCAAGTACACAATAACTCCTCAATGTGATTCCTGTATCACAGAGAAACCCTTCAGGGTAGAGATGTAACTACTTGCAAGTGAAATTCAAGCTCATAGAGAGGGAGAAGGATCACCTACTCTTTTTCTCTCTACTTGAATGCAATCATGTCCCCGTGTATATCCCTCAAACTTATCAGTTCCTTGGAGCACTGCTGAACCCAGGACAGGGATGTCCTGTTTCTCACTTCCCTCTCCTGTTAGTAACCTCCTTAATCTCAAGACATTATTTATCTCTTTACGACATTTTCCAAATTCTTTTCCAACGATAGTGGATTTGACATCAACCATAAGTGGCTGTTTGAGCTAGTCTTTATGACCTAAGTCATTTCTGTATTCCCACAGATACAAAAGTCCATGTTGTCATGGTCCCCCTTTCATTATTGTTGCCACTCAAACTTAATTTGTGAGTGTCAGAGAGCTCCATGTTTTTCTGACAACTCTCTTGTGGAGAAAGAACAGTGGCCAACTTTGCCTTGTTTTGTATGCAGAAAGATGTTCCAGAAAATTGTTTCTCTACCTTACAGTTTTCATGGGAATGCTAATGTCAGATGTATTAATTGAATTAAAATATAAACCAATTCAATATTATCTATCAGAGACCAATGGAACAATTAATCCTCATATTTTATGGATTGACCTTATGGTGTGAAGATAGCAAGGAAATTGTCTACTCAGTGTACATATGAGAAATATCAGCAGAAATTCTTCAGGTACAAGCAATACAGGGCAGCCATGTCCTCACAAATTTGCTCAGATTCTGGAATAATTGAGCAGGAACTCAGAATATTCCCTGATTTTGAAAACGTTAGATGCCCATTCTTATATAGATGTCAATAGATTACTGATGGGAGGCTCTAAAGAGATTGAGTGAGACTTAGGACACATTTAAGAACCAGACTTTAGTTCTGTGAGCAAACTTTGGGCCTTAGGGTGACCAGCATCTCCTGGAATGGGTTTAGTCCACTGACCAT